>JAJQOW010000167.1:0-162279 GCA_037975125.1 Latrodectus hesperus
ATATAATTTGAGTGTTTATATGTACGCATACATAATTTAAAAAAGGCATTTATATAAAACATAATTTTAAATTCTTATGAAATTTCCTTTGTAAAAATTGTATAGTTTCTTGAAGTTAAATGAAAGAATGAAAAAGTAATATGAATTTTACTGAAAAATATTTTTCAAACTATTCCTATCAAAATGTACTAGTTTTTAGAAAAAATATCCAACTCGAGAAGTTTACGTCACAGAATTACTTTATGAAGGAAAGAAAGTAATTTTTCCTAGCATTTTGCGAAACATTTTCTTGAATTATTTTTCCAGTTTATGGTTTTAATAAAATAAAAAGAGCTTTGATGGAAAATACGAAAAAATCAAAAGTTTAGTATCTCAGGTATTTCACATATTTTACGTAAAATATTCATGCCTCTTATTCTCAATATAAGATTTATATATATTTTCATATTATAAGTAAAAGAAAATTTCATTTGGAAAATGTTCAAATCTTTAAAATTAACTTTTTATCAATTTGAATGTTTGGATGCTGAAAAATAAAGTTATTTATAACATAAATTATTAGGCATATTTAATATCCTCATATGATATGTGCATAAAATATGTAAATGAAGCAAAAATATTATGTTTTTTTTCCTATAATACTTATTAATAGTGTATTTTTAAAACATATAATAAATAGGGTATTTAAAAAAGTAATTCTGTAATTAAGTACTTTATTATTAACCTTTATAGTGTTTTAACACAGAATTATACTTTTATTTAAATACCCTATAATATATTTTTTAAAAATACGTTATATTCAGGTTATATAAAATAAGTTATATATATATATAGAGAGAGTAATATTTCAGGACATGTATTTTTCTTTGCCTTCATAATTTTTAGTTTTGTAATGTTTCGATATTTTTCTCCATGAGCTAAATTAATTAGTGCTAATTCAACAAAACAAATTTTATCTATGAAGTGATGATATTAATTACCCTTATAATTACGGCAACTTGTCCTCCAGTACTATCCATAATTTTAGAAATTTTTAATGTATTTCTAATATATGAAACATAAATTATTATACATAACTCTAGTATTCATTACAATCGCATAATTAGATATTATATATGTGGTTTTATGTTGTTTAATGCAGAATTTATCAAATTAGAGATTATTTCATGTCCCATCATTTATGCTTTTTCTTTGCTTTGTGCCGCATTTTATACATGAAAATTTTAGTATAATTTTGAGAAACAAATAAATCTTTCTTTTTTAGGGTCTAATTATTCATCAGAGCGTACATTTTCAAGCATAAAGAATATCATGAGTAAATTAAGAACCGGCTTATCAAGAAGAACTTAAAATCATTCCTCAAATTAAAAATTACGTTCCTCAAATTAAAAATTACAAACCTGACTTGCCCATGCTTTCCAAAGGCAGTGTTCACATTAGGGGAGTATTTCTAGTTATTTTTAAGAAAATATTTTTCAGTTATATCTTTAAATAAATATTATTATCATTACATAAGTAATATACCAAGTTTTGTTTAATTTACTGTTAGTGATACTAAAACTTATTTAACAATGGGAAGTTTGAGAGTGCAATTTTAACTTGTTTAATTCCAAAATAATATCCCCTATTACTTATTTCTTGCCTTCGGTTCAACAGTTCGTGGGTTCAAATCCCACCTTGGGCATGGATACTTGTAATGGTTCGGAATCCACTTTAAACCGTAAGTCCCGGTCTAATTAGCCCTCGTGTGCAAAAAATGACCGTTGAGCGACAAACAAACCAAACCAAACCTATTAATTATTTCATTTGGTATACGTATAGAAATTCTTATATTACATATTGAATAGAAATATAAGACATTGAAACATTTAAGAATCTTTGCACATATATTTTCTATTTATGATATATAAATTCATATCTATTTTTAATTCTCGTGGCATTATCATAGCTTTTGCAGTTCAAATTGAAAACTCTATAAGAAAAATTAAAAATGATAAACAAAATTTGATTTTCCTATTATAAGATAAAATAAGCATTATCATGATTATAAATGATCAAAACAATTTAACAAGACGTTAAATGAATGAAAACTAGAAATGTTTAATGGTTCATATATATATTCATTAGAATCTAACATGAGAAGATAATTCATTCATAAGTTCGCAAAATTTTCATTCCAAAGAATGCCAATGTAAGGGTGATAAAAAGAAAAAAACTTCAGAATATTAAGCTGTAGCATCAGATTATCAGAAATCCACAGCTTTTATACAATCGCAATGAATCTCATATGTGTGTGTATATTTTTTCACCGGGCTGTCTAAAGATATACGTTTGAAATTTTATATTTACTTTATGTATTTGTGAAATGGTAGTAAATAATATGACACGAATAAATTTTCACTGGTTTATGTTATTAAACCTTAGCATTATTTATAAAAAATATATTTATTTCATCTATCTTATAAAATCATTCGAAATGTAACATTTATTTTATATTTTAAGATAATTTTAACAAAAGGTTTTTATGATTGCAATACGATATATGATTTTTTTACTTCATGCAATCTTCTAGAAGGTGCTTAAAAAGAAGAAAGCTCTTCTAATTCATATTCATTGAATTTTGCATAAATGTTTTTCTAAATTAAATTCTAAATAATGCTTATTTATTCTTATTATTTTAAATTTATATTTTATGCATATTTTTTCTGACGGATATTTTAGTTCAAGTGGTAAGATCCTTATGATTGCTACACATTGTGAACACTTATATATAATTTCTCGATAACATTAGAAGTTAAGATGCACATTATAAAATATTCAGCCAATATGAAAAAATTTTTAAATTTTTGTTTAATATTTAATATTATAAGATTTCTTTATTTTTAGATGTTTTCCGTTGTATTCAAAAATATTTTTATAAAATAAAAGATGGATTAATGCCCTTCTATTTTATGCATTTTTATTAGGCTAGGAGATTATAATTTTAAAATGGCATCTTTTGTAATAACTTTAATTATTCAAATCAGATTGATATTTAATTACCTATATTTTCAAATTTTGTTTATATTTACTTTTTCATAGTTAAAAATCAAATTGTTAGTTTTAATTTCATTTGATCTTGATTTAATTAAGTATTTTTTATGGTATCAATAAAATGTTTCCTTTTAAACTCAACTTTTAAATTTTTTTATTTGAGACTGAGTAAAAAGCCTAAATTTTACATTTTCAAACATAAAACAAGAGAAAAATAAAAAAAAATTCATAAGAAAAAATAAAATATTGATAACTCTTTCCTATGAATACACTGAAAAAGAGATTTAATATCAGTTGGCAAAAAGATGTCTGTTTTCAAATATAAAACTTTAAATACATTGCTTGCATGAATAGAGGTGGCTACAGAAACTTTGAGACTTGATGATGCTATTCTTCATGCTTCAAACGAAAAAGACTTCCAAATCATTATTCTTACTTGTTTACAGAATCAGTTTTCTAAATAATATGGTTAAGGAGTAATACACACACAGACAGAAAGAACAGACAACAGAAAGGTTAATAAACACAAATCATTCCCCACAAATTATAAAGACTGTTTCTGGCTTATTACGTATAATAAATTTTCATGGGTAAAAATAAATTTTTTTATAAAATATATTTTTAATATAAGTGTTACAAAATATTTAAAAAGAAGTTAAGAATTTCAAAGGAGAAAGGCATGCAACAAGAGTTTAACATTATAAATTTCAGAAGTATCACTTCTAATTGAACATGGAATATATATAAAAAAGAAAAAAACTAATTGAACATATAAAGAAATCAATTACTTCGTTAAGGAGGAAATGTCATTATTTCCAACAATCTTTTATGTTTAAATTTAACTCAATATTTAAAATTCATTTATGAAAATTCAAGTTTCCATGTTACACTCTTTTTTGTTGGCTCTTTCTTTGAAGCTTTTTACGAATCATATTTGATTAAAAGTAAATATTAAAAACTAAATAAATAAAGGATATAATTTTCAAAAGCATTCAGCAAAATCGCAAAAAATATATTTTGTGTGTGTGTGATTTTAAACAATTAAAACAATTCTAACTCTAGATTAAAAATTCTTCTTTAAATATAGATTTATTTTTTAAATATATTTTTTTAACTTTAATATATGACATAATTGTATAGCAATGTTTGATTGGAATACAACATATAGAAATATAAGGAGCACTCATTGCCATTTTTCAGTCCCATGTTTTTATATCGTAACCTACAACATCAATAAACTAAAAAACATCAAAACACTCTTTACATAGAAAAAAATGCTTATGCAAACACTTAAAGTTTTCTTAATTCATAAGATTATTCAATTTTGTTAATATTATGCTTGCAACATTATTGTTTTGTGTGCATCTAGCTTAAAATTGTATTCCTTCAAAATTATTTTGGTTATAAATATGAAAAATAGTTGAATCACATTTTTGATTAATTCCAACAAACTATTCCCGCACATCATAAAAACTGTTTCTGGTCTATTACGTATAACAAATTTAATGAGTTAAAATTCTTTTGTAAAATATTTTTCCTAATATGAATTTTTCAGTTTATTTATAATAAGTTCAGAATTTTGAAGTTTAAAGGTATGCAAGAGTACTTTACTTCAAATTGAACATAAAAAACTAGTTAAACATATAAAAAAATCAATTACTTAGTTAAGGATTAAATGTTATTCCTTAATATTATCCTGTAAGTTGAAATTAAAATCAATATTTAAAATTCATTTATAATAATTAAAATTTACATATTGCATTCTTTTGTGTTGATTTGTTTATTTCTTACTTTGAAATTTTTTACGAATCATATATTAAACATATATATATATATATATATATATATATATATATATATATATATATATATATATATATATATATATATATATATATATATATATATATATTTTCAACATATTATTTTGATATTCAGTAAATATTAACATAGTAATAATAAAGGATACAATTTTCGAAACCTTTTTCTGCGCACATAAAATTATCTAATTGTGTTAATTTACAACATTATTATATTGTGTTCATCTACCTTAAAATTTTTTCCTACAAAATAAGTTGATTATAAATAAAAATAAATATTGGAATCACACATTACATTAATTTAGACTTCAATTTTGTGTTTTTGGATGGTTGGTGTCATTTCCATTACGTTCAGTGCATTTGTGACTGCCAATGAAATCTTCACTATATTGCCTGATTCTAGTATTTTATTGTATAATTTTAAGTTTTTAAATATTAATTCAAAAAAAATATAAATATATAAATATATGACCTGATTTTAAAAGTTATATTTGTTTACAAGTTTTCAGCACTGCAAGGGGTAGAAAGGAGGGACTTATACTTGTTGGTCACATGTAGGTAGATCTATTTGGTCCCTAAGAATAAATAATTCCTAGTACTTTAAAAGGAAAACGGTGCCGATATTACATAGAATTTACTTGAATGACATCAGTTGTCATTTCTAATGAAATGTATTACAACATATGCCGTTATTACTTTGCCGTAGATTAATTATAAGTTGGTTTGTGGATAGTTTTCTGAAGTCTCAAACTCCACCTAAACAAAACAAACCTCCAATTAACCCACATCCACGGTGGTTACATTTACGATTATACAACTTTAAAAATTTATCTTCTACATAAACTGCATTTGTGTATTTATTTAAATCATTTTAAAACTCTAATAACATAAATATTAGAGCGTTTTGAATGTCCAAATATTTAATCAGTTTCCAAACACAAGAATTGTAAAACATGAAATTTATTCAAGGCAATAAACGTGTCACACCGAGAATTCTAACTGCGTGTTTAAAACAATAAGTGTCAACGAATTTCAGTACATTGTAGTATGAAATGAAATACTTCATTTATCAAACATAAGTAGGTCCCGCTGCTTTTAATGCAACAACAAAGTTCGGAAGGAAAGGCAATTAGTTAACGAGATATCTAAACATAAATTTAAATTAATTTTAATTATATGAAAAATGGTAGTAGAAAAAAAATACGACGCTAATAAATTTGCATTAGTTTAGGGTATTAAGTATTAGCAGTTTTTTTAAAAACATGCGCCTTTACTTTAAAAAAAACAAATTCTTTTAAAATGAACACGCAACTTTTATTTTATATAAAGATAATTTTAACACTTTGTTTTTATGGTTGCAACACAATTCAATGATTGTTTTTCCTTTCCAGAAACTTCTATTATGCACATATAAATCAGAAATAATTTGTAGTTTATATACATTTAAATTACTTGTTTAATTTTTTTATCAAATTGTATTCCTAATAACAATAATTTCAATTATCATTGGAAAGTTAAATTTTATATCAAGTTTTTATTTTTTATGGCATTTACAACTTATACTATATAAATCCTACGAAAGTAGTAAGTGAAGTGTAGCAACACTTGAAAAACTTTTCGTGATAACACAAGAAAATAAGAAACTAAGTTGATCTTATTCAGACTACCTGCCATTTTTTTAAATTTTTGTTTGTCTTTAAATATTACAGATTTTACAGCAAATATAATTTTAATGCTATTTGTTAGAGTGAAATGTATTTTAATAAATGAAAGGTATATCAATTGTCTATCATTTTTTATATCAGCGTTAACCACAAAGACCATACTTATATTCTGACTATTGAATATCAACATAATACATAGTAAATAGCTTATACCCCGCGAATCATAAAGAATGAAAGTAGTCTCAGTTTAGTACTTATACTCTGAATCCAGTATGTTATGAGTTCTGTAGCACTCTTAGTGTAGTTTGAGTCAAATACTCTGTGTTTAGTATTCATATAATAAAATACTTATCTCAGACAATATAATGAAACTTGTTATAATGGTTTAACTACATTAATTGAATTTAGATTTCAAAGTATAAATTTACTTAAAAGCATATAAACTTATAATTACTAAGCCTGTCTATATAAATCAGCTTTGGTACTCATTGAACATGAAAATCATAAATTAAACAGCAATAACCTTACAGGTCTATTGCTACTAATGCAAGAAACTATGCTTTTGAGAAATGAATAGCGTTTCACAATACATTTAAATATATATTCAAATACTGTATAATTTTATTGGTAGTAAATATTATATAAACATTAAGTAAATATGCTCCCGACTTGAAAAGATAAATGATTCTAAAGTATTTTTTTATCTTTTAATTTTGACAAGTTTTACATCGTCAAACGCGGAAAGAATAGATGGAATTTTAAAACATCGATTCTAGAGACCTGTATCCTATCATGTTTCTCAGTTCGAATGATATCCAAAAGAATATTAATAATAATTATGTAAAGAACAATTTTTAGTTTATCATGTGCTTCAAGCGTAAAACTTTTTATCATTAATTGCATTGGTAACATTTAAGGCCTAATTTCACAGCACTTGTGAAACTTTACTTGAATATTTTCACCATCGATGTTTTATTTATAAAAGAAAATCAGCATACTCTTTTAAAGAATATAATACATTTTGTGTAAAAAAAATTAAATACATAAGTTAAGATGAAAACCAAGCATTCGAGTGTGAGATATAGAATCATTTTAAGTGCCCTATATTTATTGTTTTAAATTGTTTTAGTAAATATTTTTGTATGAAATATTGTACACATATAATATGAAATAATTATAATTTTTCGAAATTCAAATCAACCATCTGAGTGAATGACAATTCCATCAAAATTAAAACTCTTTGATTTAAAATTACTTACATTTCGATTGATATTGTGGTTAAACCTTTGCTATTATATTATATTAACTTTTTTATAAATTTCATCTTTGATATTGTTTTTCAATTTGCGTGAACATTTAATAATCCAACATTACAGATATTTTAATTTACTTTCTATTTAAGTATAACAAGCTTGTTTTCCATTTGTTATATTTAACTAGGTCTGAAATGGGTTTTGAATTCAATATTTTCTTTCCGCTCAGTTGAATGATATCATTTAGCATGTTTGTGATTTTTAATGAAAATTTTTGTGATGTTTATAAGGACGTAGTATTTTATTCAATAAAATACTAGTATTTAGTACTCATGTTGTTCACGCAGCAACTATGTTGTTCGTTTGCGTCTATCTTATCGCATTTTCCACACCTGGATTCTTTATCAGTTATAAATTTATAGGTTTTTTAGAAGATATCGATTGAGTAAGAAGTGATAAAATAATATGAAAAAATATTTGTAACTTTTTATTTGGTTAATAATAATAAATTTAAAAAAATAAATAATTTTAAAATAATTCTTATTTTTAAAATATAATAAGATGCAAAAATAAATATGAATAAAGAAAAATGTTTAAAAAAATAATTAAAAAATTTTTATTTACAAATTTTACTAAAGGCATCAGCATTGTTATGAAGAACCCAATTTCGATTAATCAATTCAAAAATAAATATTTGTATTGCTAATGCCGAATTTATGTATGTATATATAAGGTTTGGAATAGTTTGGTAATATATCCATACTAATAAGTTATGCTCAGTCTTAATTATAAATTTTTGACCATTCATATAATTCTGTAATTTTTTTTCTGCGCAGATACTTACAGCACATGTTTTCTCCGTGACACTGTGATTTTTTTCAGTTTCTTTAAATTTCCTACTAGTACATATAATATAGGATGTTATTTTTTTCATTTTCAACCATTATAGGAAATACTATACTATACTGAATCCTTTATTTGATCCATCAGTTTGGAATGTACATTCTTTTTTCATAGTCAGAAGCATATATTTTAACATTCAGTTTATTTTTCAGTTCTTTAAGCGCCGTTTCATATTTCTCCGACCACACAATCTTGTTTTTCCTTGACATTCCCTTTGATTTATTTAACAAAGGAGCTGCAGTAATGGACTAGTTAGGGGAAGATATATTTTAATATAGCCTTTATTATATTATTGCATTTAACTTCATCAATAAAATGTCAATAAACATGTCGATTTTCAACCCTTAAAAGAACAATTATATCTCAGATATTATTTCTCCAATTTTATTTAAGTTATGATTTTTTTTCATTTATATACTGATTAGTATTATTGAATTTCTTTTTATTTAAAATACTGTCCTTTAACTATTAATGAAAAAAAATTTGAAATTTTCTTAAAATATATACTGCTAATTCCTATCTTGGAATTATTTTATCCAAGAGATTAAATAAACTTTTTTGGATAAAAATTTTTAATTTAAAAAAAAATTTTTGTTTTATTTTTATACAAAGCTATTTACTATTAAATTTAAATCCCTTAAACTTTAAAGAAATAAGAAAATTATATATTTATTTATGTGTTAAAAAATGAATAAAAGCAAATAAAATTTTGGAGAGTAAAGTAAATATATATTAACAAAAACTACAAAATACATAATAAAAATTAAAATTTTTAGAAAATTTCGAAATTTGTTTATTATGCTTACAGCGTGTATAATAATATGCAAGATACTTTTTCAACTTAGTTCCATATCAATACAAGGCATTTTTATTTAGAAAATCTGTAATTATAATAGCATTTATTTATCATTTGTCAGATGTAATTATTATTTCTTTCATATGACGATTGTGTGTATAGTGCGTTGTCTGCAAATAGTATAACAATTCTTTCTAAACCAAAATATTGCTTTGTGCGATGTAAAACGCAATTTTATTTCACACAAAAATACCAAATTAAAAATTTCAAGTACCCCTATTTGAAACATAAAATTTATTATGCATTATAATCTGAGTACGTTAAATTAAAATAAAATCGCTTACTCATACATTAGAATCATAACATTTATAAAACATTAAAATTTGTCTGTTAATTTAAAAAATTATACTTGCATTACATTTTTTTATATTTTGTAGAAATTAAATAAATGATATTAAAAATAATTTTAAAAATTTAAAACTATAATATGTAATGTTTAAAAGAATCTGAGGCATATATTTTCCCAGGAAAATATATGATATTAATATCAGAAATCTGAAATTTCTTGTTTTATATTAAATTTTTTAAGAAAAATTAAAATAAATTTTAAGTATTTTAACATAAAAATAGTAAAATACTTTGTAAAGGACGAAATATTATATATTTTCTATATTTTTCTAATTCATATCTAAATTTGCTATCTAAAATTCATTAGTGATATATTAATATTTTATCTTACATTTATTTATGTTTCTTTCAACAATTTTTACAAAAACACTTGTTTTAAAGCAAATATTGAAAAACAAATATTCGATATAATTTTGAAAAACATTCGCAAATATATTAATACAATTCTTGCTGTAACAGTTACTAAAATTCTATTCCTAAATTGAAAATCCGTTTTTAATTATATGCATACACATAATTTTTATTTAATTTTTTTTTTCAAATTTCTCATTTTGTAAAATTTTATAACATTGTTTATTAGAATCACTGCATATACAAATACTAAACAGGGCAGTTTTTGCCGTTTTCATTTACAGGTTTTCAAAGCGTAACATATAATGACAATAAATTTTAAAAATTCAAACATTTCTTGAAAGTGAAATTAATTTTTATGCCAAAGCAAATGATTTTTCCTTTTATAAAAATTTTTAAACAATGTTCATCATTTGTTTACAACATTGTCATTTTGGTTATATAATTAGCTTGCTATAGTTTCCCTCAAAATTATTTTGATAATTAATACAAAATTTCATGGAATCACACACTAGTTTATTTAAATCTTCAATTTTATATTTTGGATTGGTTGGTGTCATGTCCTTTATGTCCAAAGAATCTTATGACAGTCAATGACGGATTCACTTTATTGTCTGAGTCTAGTATGTTAATGTAAAAATTGATTTTCTGAATCATCATTTAAATCTAAACATATTTACAAACCTATAAATATAAAGCACTGGCAGAGAAAAATAACCTTGCTTCCATCTTTTCAGCTTTGCAATGGGCAACGAGGAGGGAAATGTAATTGTTGGTCACCTACAGGCTATGCCAATTTGGATCTCAAAAGTAGGTATGCCTTAGTAATTTTGAGGAATAACCACGCATATCTTCCATAAAATTCACTTGAGTGACAAGCTGTTATTATTTCACATATAATGTATTCCTAACACAAGAAATTTTATGTGACCTTGCCGACCATACTGATGTTCGCTTGGATCGTTTTTAGAAGTTTCAAATGCCAGATAACTGGAGCAAACGCCCAACAAACCAGAGACGGAAGGGTTATCGAAAATATTAGACATTAAACAATTATCTTTGTCATAATCTACATTTTTACTTAAATATATATCACTTTTTATTCTTATCAAATAAACATGAGAAGGTTTTGAATGCCGAAATATCACAAACACAAATCTCTTTCCAAACTCAAAAATTATCTAACCAGAACTGAGTTTCGCAATGGACGCATCACACTGAAACTTGAAACTCTGAGTTTAAATTAATAACCACCATGAAGTAAAAAACATTGTGAAACTTGCGAGGATTAATAATAACATACGCCTATTATTAATAGCCAACGTTATTATGTTACAGATATCACAGCATCCGATTATTTCTGATACCGAAAAAAAGAGAACTACTTTCTTTTGATCCAGCAGCAGATTCGTCGAATCCCGCTGCTTTTAATGCAATGCCAAAACTCGGAAATGAAAGCAACAACTTAAGATATTTTTATAAATTTATATTAATTTTGATTATATGAAAAATGGTAGTAGAAGAAAAATACGACGCGAATAAATTTACGTTAGTTTAAGGTACTAAGTATTAGCAGTTTTTCGAAAAAGCATGTGCCTTTAGTTTATAACAAATTCTTTTAAAATTTTATTTATTTATTTTATATATTAAAATAATTTAACACTTTGTTTTTTTGGTTGCAACCATATCAATGATTGTTTTTCCTTTCCAGAAACTTCTATAATGCACTTATAAATCAGAAGTAATTTGCAGTTTACATACATTTAAATTACTTGTTTAATTTTTTTTAACAAATTGTATTCCTAATAACAAGTATTTTAATTATCATTGGAAAGATAAATTTTATATCAAATTTTTATTTTTTTATGGAATTTACAACTTATACTATATAAATCCTACGAAAGTAATAAGCGAAGTGTAGCAACTCTTGATTATAATTTCGTGATAACACAAGAAAATAAGAAACTAAGTTGATGATATTCATACTACCTGCCAATTTCTAAAATTTTGTTTTTCTTTAAATATTATAGATTTTATGCCAAATATAATTTTAATGCAATTTATTAGAGCGAAATATATTTTAATAAATGAAAAAAGTGAAAGATATATCAATTGTCTATTATTTTTTCTATCAGCGTTAAGCAAAAAGACCATACTTATTTTCTGACTATTGAATATCAACATAATGTATAGTAAATAGCTTATACCCCGCGAATCATAAAGAATGAAAGTAGTCTGAGTTTAGTACTTATACTCTGAGTTCAGTATGTCTGAATTTAGTACTTATACTCTGAATTCAGTATGTCGTAGTACTCTTAGTGTAGTTTGAGTCAAATACTCTGTGTTTAGTATTCATATAATAAAATACTTATCTCAGACAATATAGCGAAACTTGTTATAATGGTTTCACTATATTAGTTGAATTTAGATTTCAAAGTATAAATTTACTTAAAAGCATATAAACTTATAATTATTAAGCATATCTATCAGCTTTGGTACCACCTTTTCAATAAATAAGAACAATCCTGTCTGTGAAAATTTTGTAAAATGCTATTCTTCATACCTCAAAAGAAACAGATTCTTAAATTAATATTCTTACTTGGACAAAAAATAGTTTTCTGACAACTATCTTTTAACAGAATATGTAATTAACAATTTATACCCCGGTCATTTTACGAAAATTTCATAAGTATCGCTTCTCTGCTCAACATATAAATTAGCAACTTACTTAGTAAAGTAGAAAATGTAATCTTTAAACTAATTACACAATTTAAATTTTAAGTGTGTCTATTTGAAATTCATTTGTGATAATTTATTTTTCCATCTTGCATTCGAGTTGCTTTCTTTGACAGTTTTAACGAAACATATTTGTTTTAAAATAAATATTGAAAACAAAATCTATATAATTTATAAAAGCATTACCAAAATTGTAACAAAATGTTTTTCTTTATCATTTTATAAAATTTTAACTCTAGATTAAAAACGTAAGTAATTGTTTCCGTGGTTAAGATTTTATTTCAAATTTATTACTTTGTATACTTATGTATTTCAAGAAAGTAATAGAGTATTAAATTTACTCCTTTAAATTTTAAGAAAAGTAGAAAAAAATTTTATTTATGCTCTCAAAAGTACAGAAAAAATACGAATGTAAACAAAAATTTTGGGAAATACAGTAAAATGCATTAACAGTAAATACTAAGTATATAATGGAAAACAAAGTTTCAGGAAAATCTCAAATCTTGTTGATTATGTTTAAAAATAGCATAATAATATGCCGAATACATTTTTAAACTTATTTTAATTTCAATATAACGCATTTTTATTCAGTAAAATCTAATAATAATAACATTAATTTATCATTAATCATTTGTCAGAATTATTATTTTTTTCATGTGACAATTGTGTGTGTATAGCTTTCTTTGTATGAAGCATACTAATTCCCTTCAAACCATAATCATGCTTTGTGCGGTATAAAGCAAAATTTTATTTTACAAAAGATATTGAATTAAAAATACAATTAATATGCTTAGTTTTAGTTTTTAAATACAAGGAATGATTAATAATTTTTTGTTTATGCTTTCAACACCGAACTCATAAATATCTTGCTATTGAAATGGATTTGCTACAAATTCTCTAAAATATTGTCGCTTTCTTAGTATTACGCGGAGAAAACTTTTTTTAATTTTTTTTTTAAATGAGATGGGCATATTTATTTTATACTTGATTTTTTGTAGTTTAAGTCATGATACCAAAGTAAGATTTTATGAGAGTTGCATAAAATAAATATAGATAGATTACATTTACAATTAAATAATTTTCATTTTAATAATTAAAATGGTTCAAAATAAAAAAAATCTACAACGTTAGTTTAAAATTCAGATTGATAATTAGGAAAATTAAAACATAACAACTTATAAGTTCTATTGATAATTGCAACATACTTAATATTGTTGAGTTGATTTCATATATTTTTATTTCTCAAAGTGCATAGGTGTCTTTGTGTTATTTATTTATCTCTAGACGAGATACTAACATGAAACCAAAGTAAAAAAATTAATAAAAAATTTAAATTTTGCAATAAAAGATATCTTTTTATAATTATATAAGCAAAGCCCTTACTCGGAAATTATTGTGGGTTTGTATGAAAATAATTCTAATGAAACTATTTAGATGCATAAGATTTTCATATGCTTGAATTTTAATATCACTCAGTTCATGTTTATATTGATGAATCTTTGATGGCTCCCTTTTGTGGGGGTGGAGCAGATGCTTATTCAACGTTCATCAGTATTAAAGAACCACTTAATACCTGAAAAAATAATTTTACGTGTTAATTTTTTTCGATTTTCATGGCCCGTTAAATCTATTACTGAGATTCCTATACAAAATAGTGTTCTTTTTCTGTTGATCAGTCCATTTTTTTTATCTTAGACTGAATGTAAGCATTTACTAACTCATTTTCTAACCACTGAAAGAGAAGTCGTCCACCAATGGATTCGAAGCCATTTCGGTATTCATGTTAACGAGTGGACAAGTAGTATTCGATGTTATATATAACTGTCTCTTTCTTCCTTTGCAAAATTCCAGAAAAAAATAAAAATGAGCAATATCCGTCACAAAAGAGTTTCCTGTCTTCAAGAAGGTGCCTATGGATAAACCTGCGATTGTCTTCTTGTTAATCAGTCCTGTAAATATTTTAAAATTATATTTCAAACAAAAGTATGAAAATTTTCAGAATTAGCCAAATATTGAAGGAAGTTTCTCAGCATCTTTTGTAATTTTGGACAATTTTAAGTGTTGAGGCATTTAGGTTGGGGCTGTTGTAGTTTTTTTGCAATTTTCTAAAATTCCGTTAAAATATTCTAAAATATTAAGCATATAATTTTCTTACAATTCTAGAAAAAAAGATTTCAATATTATAAATTGATAAAAAAGCTTAACATTAAATTAATTGAAATTATTTAAAAGTTCTTTTTGCCATTTATACACATCTTAGAATTTTTCTAGGAAACAATTATATATATATATATATATATATATATATATATATATATATATATATATATATATATATATATATATATATATATATATATATATATATATATATATATATATATATATATATATATATATATATATATATATTGTTGTTGCAATCATAAAAATATTTTCAGAGATTAAATCTATGTTCACTCAATAATTTCCAAATTATTAATTCTGTGACCTAATTCAAATTTATTCGCTTAAAATTATTTTTCTGCTAGTGAACAACGTAAGCAGAATATTAAACACTTTTTATCAATCATTTACCCAGAATACCCGACGAAGAATACTGATTTCCATTATATATAAACCTGATGACTGCTGAGTTACCAAATTTCATTTTCCAATGTATTAAAATTGAAGGCGTTTCTATAAATCTATTGATGGAGCTAAAACATGCAGCTACTTTACCAGCGTTTCTAACATTTATCAATTGCCCCTTTAATATCTCGACGATGATGATGTTGCTTTCTTATAATTGGTAAATATATTACTTCGCATAATACACAATATACTGATTTTCCATAAGGGGCATTGTTTGCAGCTGAAAAAAAATTCACTTATTCTGTTCCTTGCATGGCTGAAAAGGTGAAAGAAATAAGAAACCCTGAAGTCAGGCTTTCTATTTAAAGCTTGTGCGTTTCTATGTAAAGAATGCTTAAAAAAATAAAATTTATACATTAAAATACTAGACTAACACAATAAAGTGAAGTCGTCAAAACAAAAACTAAAGCCGCCTTTAGTTTTTGCTAAATTATTGTCAAATATGCATTTGACTTCATGGGCTTGACAATAATCAATGAAAAATTAAAAATTGAATTCTAAATTAGTCTAATATTAGTTATTAATTTTTGTGTTAATAATTTAAGTAATTTTAAAGAAAACGTATTTAAATTAGATGGATTCTTAATAACTAGCAATATTGTAATAATATTACCATAACGAAATTTCAAATATGAGAAAAAGGCAGCTTAGTGTTGGTTTTTAAAAAATGTCTGTGTCAAAATAGCTTTTAATTGTAATGCATTATTGTTTTCAAATATTACGCTTCAAAAACATGAGAATAAAAAATAGCAAATTATGTTCGATATAATATTTCTATATCCAAGCGTCTCAATTAAACATTGTTATAAAATTATACCAAATAATGATTGTAAAAACAGGAAATAGAGAAAAAGAATACCGTGTGTACTGGAAGAAGTATTTTTAAATTAGAGATTGTGTATGTTTTATTAATTTTAAGCAAGTTTATATTGTTAAAAAATGTCTCATGCTTTTAACAATCATATTTACAACATATTTTTCAATATTTATTTCCAAACAAGATTTTTTCGTAAAAACTATTAAATAAAGCAACCTAAGTGATTGTGAGGTAGAAGCTTAAATTCGCAAAACATATTTAAACATCAAGTTAAATTTGAAACTACTCATGATTACATACTTTCTTCTCATTATTAAGAAGTGGATTAACTTATATGTTGAGGTAAGAGTTATATGTTTAAATCTTTTGGAAATTTTTTACTTATGAAGTTTATCATGTTAAAGTCCTAGTGTATGCGTTTAAAATTCAAAATTCTAAACTTATTTAAAATGTATAAAATTCTATACAGTAAAAAATATCTTATTCAAGAAATATTATTTTTACTCATGGAAGTTTATTTTACTACATTGAGTAATTTCAATATTTAGGATGTGCGTTGTATATGACGCGTTTACTACATATTCTGTTCAGCAAATCGTCAGAAAAATGATTCCTTGAACAAGTAGTGATCACGATTTGAAAAATTGTTTCGTTTTATCCATGAAGATTTGAATTATTGAGAAAGTTTAATATATTGTACCTAAGACTATGTATCCTGGGAATGTTGTTGTTTTAAACATGAAAACGTATTGCGAAAAATATCACAGAAGCTGAATATTTTTAATGAAATTACATAAATTCATACAATAGTGCGAAATTAATTGTTTCAACCAATATCGTGAAAATTTGTTATATTTCGCTTGGGACATTTTGCAATTTAAGTCGAAGATCCCACAAAAATTTAGTAATTTTTTACATAATATATAAATTTTCAACTATTCAAAAGAACGCTCACGTAATTAGTAATATAATATGATAAAAAATATCACATTAAATTAAATAAATGTAAATTAGAAATACCTTTTCTGTTTTGAACCATAAAAGAGAATTACACGTGAGAAAAAGAAAACTATTTATATTGTTTAAATATTAAAAACAACTTGTTAAAATTATTTTAAAATAAATAATGCAGGCTGCATTTACAATATGGTTGATTTGGAAAAAATATATTTACATAAAGTAAATAAACTGTATTGTAACAGATCCATCTAAACACTATTGACAATAGATGGCGTAAAAATACAGTAAAAATATATTATTCAAGAAATATTCCTTTTACTCATGGAAGCTTATTATACTACATTGAGTAATAACAATGTTTAGGATGTGCGTAGTATATGACGTTTACTACATATTCTGTTAACAACAAATCGTCCGAAAAGTGATTCCTTGAACAAGTAAGAGTCACGATATGAAAAACTGTTTCATTTTGTTGCATAAAGAACTGCATTATTGCGAAAGTTTAAAATATTATATTTAAATCTATGTACCCTGGAAATGTTGCTATTTTAAATGTGAAAAAAAGTTTCATAGAAGCTGAAAACGTTTATCGAAGTTACATAAATTCAAACAATATAGCGGAATTAATTATTTCAAACAATATCGTGGATTTTTGTTATATTTTGCTTGGGACTTTTTGCAATTTAAGTAAAAAATTCCACAAAAAATAATAACTTTTTTTATAATATCTTAATTTTAAGTAATGCACAAAGAAAACTCACGTTATTAGTAATATAGTAAGATAAAAAATATCACATTAATTTAAATTAGAAATCCTTTCTGTTTTTAACCATAATACAAAAATAAATGTAAAAAAAGAAAATCATATGTATTGTTGAAATTATAAAAACAACTTGTTAAATTTATTTTAAAATATATAATGTAAGTTGCATGTACACTATGGATAATTTGGAAAGAATTATATTTACATATTGGTGTATATTGGTGTATATTGAATTTAAATTTGAAGAAGTGGATTTATATGAATCCATTGTTGGGAATAAAAAGTAGTTATGGTGCCAACATTAATAATATGAATAAATATACAGTGTAATATAACTACAAAAAGGTAATTAATTACATATAATTGGCACATGGATTAATTAACATAGAATATTAAACTGATACCATAGTCTTGTTTGTTTGGGGCGTTTTTGTCGTTATCTGCAGGCTGAGACTTCAAAAATCTTTTCAAGGGAACATAAGAAATGTCGACAAGGATATGACAAATATGCTGTGATAGTGAGATACAATCTATGAGAAATAATCAATCTTGCCAACTATATGGTCATTTGCGTAATTTTCCTTCTAAGTTATGAAGAATTTGACTACATTTGGAGTTCGAATTGGTGTATCCTGTGGGTGACCAACTAGTGAAAAACATTTTCTTCTTTCTGTCCCTTGTTGGGTCTGAAAAAGTAGAAGCTATGTTAATCGCTGCAGTCAGGCTTTATAATTGTTGAATTTTATATTTCTGGGTAAATAATATTTATGAACATAAACTCTTATAAATTATAATACAATACACTTAGAAAATATAGTGATGTTCCATTTACTTCCTAGACATGACACCATCCAACCAAGAAATCGAGATTTAAGTCAAAATCGGTCTAATTTTAGATCCCATCTGTTTTCGTGTTAACAATAAAAATAATTTTGAATGAAAACAATATTCAAGGCAGTGAATAAGAACATAATTACTAAGCAAGTTTTAAATATATTCTTATTTCACACATTAGTATTTATTATATTACGTTGTGTAAATACAGTGGTTATGATGTGAGTGGTATATTATGTTACATAATCTCTTAACAGTAAACGGTGAGAAAGTTTATTCTTTGGACAAGTAAGAATTATGATTAGAATGACTTTTTCATTTGAGACATGAAGATTAGCATCATTCTGATTAAACAATTCTATAGCTAGGATTGTTCTATATGCACTGTCAATATATTGAAAAATTTATATTTGCAAACATGATTGTTTTTTTCCCACAGAATGGGATATTTTAGGTGCATTGATAGTAAAAGTATTTTTATTTATAGATTGTTTATTACGTTTTATTTTTGTCTTAATCTTCTAGCGCAATGCTCTGCAAACCATGGCTCGCTGGCATTATGAGGCTCGTTTCTCCTCGATTACTGTCCTTCTGCAAAATGTTTAGTCCAAATATGGAATATTATTTACTATTTTGCTTTATAAGAGATAAGTAAAAAAGTTTTAAAAACAAGACTTTAACTAAGGTGTACATTTATAGAAAACTAAAGTAGCACAGAGATTGTACAAATGGAGCAAAAATGCTTCGAAATCTTTCCTTTAAGAAGCACCATGATTTTGATGTTTGCATAAATTCTCCGTCAGTCAGGTTGAAATAGTTTTTAATATGGGAAGCAAATATTCACTTATCCGTACTGCCAATATTCTGGTTGAATGCTTTTAAAGATATCAATTTTCATTAGAAAAAATTGTCTCAATTTCAACTAGTGGAGCGAAGTGTATGACAGGTGGAACAATTGGGGTATTTTTGCGATTTTGAAAGGAAAAGTAATCATGAGCCTTATGAATAATTCGAGATGAATAAAGCATTACTTACCATTGCTTTATTCATCACAAATCAGTATGTAATTAGATATTTCGAGAAGAACTTTTCCAAGTAATGAAATTAGTGATGAAGATTATTAAGTCCATTGTAGATGAAACACATATAAAGAAAAAGAAACAAACTTTTTCTGGTTTGAAAAGTTTTTGTTCCAATTTAGAGCTTTTGACGAGAATTCACAAGGTGAATCAAATATGTAACACTTGTGGTCTGCATTTAACGATCTGGAGATAGAAAATTTATTCATTTTTAACACTTGGAATAGTGTTCCTGACTCATATGATCAACTGAAGCAGCCACTTTTCCAATTCTTTCTTTATTAGGGTATATGTATTCATCAGGGCGGATATTATCAATCATAAAAAATTTCATTAGTAAATTAGGAAATGGCTTATCAAGAAGAACTTGGAATCATGCCTCAAATTAAAAACTACATCATACAAACCTGACTTACCCATGCTTTCCAAAGACAATGTTCAAATTAGAGGAGTATTTCTAGTTAATTTTAAGGAAATCTTTTCAGTAATATCTACAAATAAATATTATTATATATTTTAAAATATAATTTTCAATAATAATATAGGAAATAATAGCTATCAGGAACAAAAATTTATAAAACATTTAATGCGAAATTAAAAGAATATAACTCAGAAGTCCGTTCTACTTTTTAATAAAATTATAGAATCATTTATAAATAAAAATAATAATATATATGTTTGCAATAATAGCAAAAACTTGTTAAAATTATTTGAATATATAAGATAAATGTTGCATGTGCACTGTGAATGATTTCTAAAGAATTACTTTATGTACAAAAATAAAGCTATATGATTTTTCGAGAAATTTCTAATACTTAATACAGGTAACTAATGAAAATTATTATTATCCTTATATTATTTCAGATTTCCTACACACAATATTAATAGGAATTTTTAAATATACCAGCAAGGTTACTTTGTGAAAAAGTAAAATTCCTATTTATTTCAAACCCGGTGACTATGCTGAATATTGATGATTTTCTTGCAGTTGTATTTAAAGCTGTGAATTTCTATAAAAAATTATATATATATATATATACATATATATATATATAATATATATATATATATATATATATAATATATATATATATATATATATATATATATATATATATATATATATATATATATATATATATATATATATATAATATATATAATATATATATATATATATATATATATATATATATATATATATATATATATATATATATATATATATATATATATATATATATATATATATATATATATATATATATACAGAGAGAGAAGAGGAGAGCTGATTTTTTTAATAATATAAATAATTTAGTACCATAACATCTGTAGGATAGGAATGCTCCTTACTTATAATTGGTGAAATTAAGAGTTTTCCTTGCACTTTACTCAATATACTGAAATTCACGATGATTTGCATTTTAAATGCGCTGTTTGATAACTCAATATGATACGTTCATTCTCACAAATAATTTTATTGTACAACTGTAATTGTGTTTCAAAAAATATTAAATATTCGAATATTACAAACGTTTTGAAATTTATAATTTCTGAATAACGAAATGCTATATTTAAACTCAAGTGTAGCTTATGTGAAAGAATTATGTATAAATTTGTAGAATGTTAGATAACACTGTTGTGATTTGGTTTTTTAGGGCGTTAGTTTAAATTACATGGTGTTTGTGACTTCGAAAAGCGTTACAAACAAGCATCAGTAATATCGCCAATTACACGTAAAATATGTTTGTGCAATCGATTGATTCCATTTCAAATAATAGCTGATTGGTAATTATGGCAATTCTAGAGAAAATATGCGCGTGTTTCCTTGAAAATTATGAATAGTTGTTTATTCTTGCTCAAATTTGGGTATCTGATGGGCCCAACCAGTAAAGACCTCTTCTTTCTAGTGAGTAGTAGGGCAAAAAAGGTGAAAAAATTTTAATGCATGTTGTCAGTATTTATAATCATAAAAATGTAAGTTTCTGTTAAAATAATATATAGAAACGTAGAAAAATATTAATATAGATGTCAGACAATGTAGCGACGCTGGCTAAAGTCGTCATTATTTGTCTCGGATCCATTTTAATTCCTGGACATGAAATTAATATATCTTTGACAGCTGGTTAAATTTAGAATTATGGATTACATAAAAGATAACATTCCGTCGTTTACTTAGAAAAAATTACTTTATACATCGATTTAGTAAATAAATAAGCTTACATATTCTAGAATTGTTATTTTTGAAAGTTCACTTGTGTTACTGTTCAAAATTTAAAACAATATTTTAAATACATAATTCCTCTTACAATCAAAAAATTGATTTATTAAGAATTGCTTAGCTTAGTAATGAAATTTTATGTTGTAATGTAGAAGAAATACAATCGCTATGATGCGCAATACCTTTCCCGGAATTTCGAGATACCGGAGTGTTACATCTAGAAGAATAAACTGATATGATTTTAAAATTTACTGCTGATACTCAAATATTAGCAATAAGTAATCCAATAGCATTATAGGGATGAATGTTGTCTGTTTTGTATTGATGTTGATTTTTTTATTGATAATGATATTAATGTGGATAAAATGTAGCACAACCTAAAATGAGAATTTTGAAAATAATGATTGGGAAAATATTTATTAGGTACCTTTTAATATAATGATTATCGTCCTTTGTTTACAAAATTCAATAAAACGATTTTATACATTTTAATTGTGGAATTCAATTTAATTTTAGCTAAAATGTGGTGTTTGAAACTAATTATTTTCTAGAAATGCTTATTGTTTTTTTTTTTTAATTTATTGCATTCAATTCTACTTTCCTCGTGTTAGATACTTACGTTTCCAAGCACACTAAGAAAAGGAGCATGTTAAATTATCTATATTAGTAAGGAATTAATAACTTCATCAAAAATTACGTAAATAGAATTATTTTTCATCACATAAAGAATGATTCATATTTGCTTATAGCTTAAAACTAAAAATCGATTTTTTATTGACATGAGACACTTCTAATGTTTACCGTTCCCTTAATAAGATGCGAATGAATAATTAATGAATGCAAATATTAATCAATTAACGTTAATTTTGCGTTAATTAATGCAAGATTTAGGTATCTTGATATTATGATTACTACGTTTATAGTTATAAACAAATTTTATATAAGTTTTCGAATACATATAACATCACCTCTTGGTAATTAAAATCATAGACCCATATCTCTTGACCCACTGGGCGGTTGAAAGATACATTACTTCTGCCAATTTCTGCTTAGTAAAAAAATTTTTCCATCGAATTCGTGTTGAAGACCTACTTTGTAATTGTTGAAGAATAAGGTATTTTTAGTAAGAGATGGGTTATATCGGTATACGTAGTACAGTTTCTTGAACATTATTGCCCTTAATCAATATTAACTATGCATCTTTAAAAACTAATCTTGATTATGTTACGTCTAGAAAGTATGTTAACAGAAAACACATTTAAAGGCACTGGTTTGAAAAAACAAATTTTCTGACATTTTAAAATAACTTATTATATAAATTAGAAAAATGATAGCTTGCATTTATGTGAAAAAAACAAACTGTAACGTTTAGTATTTTATTCATAAGTCTTCAAGTTGGGGTCCAAAACATTCAACAAAAAATACAGCTTATTAAAAATTAAAATAGAGTGAACTTTCATTTATAACAATATATTAATAAATGTCTACACGTTTAAAATAAATTCTGGAATATTTATAATAATTTTTACTTTTTAAGTATTTCGTGATTTAAAGAATTAAAGATATTTTGTGAGATTTCTTACATTTTATATAATTTCAGTTTATTTGAAGAATATTAATTTTACAGACAATTCAATAACTGACACAGTGTTTCAAAGGTATTTCTGAAAGATTTTACCAGGAAGTAAAATAAAATAAAAGTTAAGTGTTTGTGTTAACTTGAAATACCGTAATACATATATAATAATAATATGTTATATGTGCACGGCATATCAAGAACTAAGAAGTAAGGATAAAATTCACGAGAAATACGTGTCACTTGTATAATTATCATATTATCAAACAGAAAATTTGCATTTATTTATTTTTAACAAGGTAAAGATTTTTAGTAAAAGAACAGGTTTATTAACAACTTTTATATTTGTTTGAGTCCATATATAAATTCAAACATGAACTATGATTCTTTATTAAATTCCCATATTTATACAAAATGTAAAAAAAAAATTGTTGAAATGATTGCTTAAATTGCAACATATTTTTAGTTAAAATGTAACCGGGAGTGTGGATGGAAAATCATAAAGAAGAACTTGAAGACAAATAGTAACAAACGGTAATATTTAATATTAACAATAGTTTTTGGTATATTGTAAAAAATATGTCTCGTGTAAGAGATTTTTTTTAAAAATTAATAAATTAGTAACACAAGTAAAAGTAAATATTTCAAAAACTCAAATTTCTCCAGTATAATTCAATATACAAAAGTATTCAAATATAAAAAAATCCAACGAAGATCTTGAAGCTTACATGTGTTTTGAAAGGGAAATTAAATTATTTTGCCAAATTGATAACTTAGATATTGAAAGCAAATCGTCTTTTTCAAATTTCAAGAAAAAAAGAAAATATTTAGGCAGATTTGATGGAAAATTTGTTTTGGGCGTTAATGACAAAGACCTGGAGAAGGAATAGTTACGAATTTTTAGAGACACCATGCCTTCATATCTCTAATTTCGATGCAGAGATTTTCACTATTTACCTGTTTTCGGTGAACTTGAGTATAAAAGTAAACGAATTACCTAAAGTGGTTTGGTTATAGGACTATGTAAGCAATAACACAAAATCATTGCTTTGAAATTGAAATCATAAAGGAAATACAAAAAACCTTAAACTTCATCAAAATATTGCAGTAATCAATCATCTTTTAATGGATATCTTTCCACATTCGTACAGCAGATTACGAAAATGTGGATTTTCCGGTAAAAATTTTAACCATATTTTTATAAACATCACACATAATACCAGACACAAATAAAAATATGTGATTGAAAAATACAATAAAATAAGTTACTTTCATTTGACTAATTTATCAAAGAAAAATTAATACCAGGTAAATATTTTGGTAACACCAAAGTTGAACCGACCCACCCGAAGGTATACGGTTAAATATTTTGGTAAGAGAAAAAAGATGTAATGGCAGATGTTTAATATCTAAAAGTAAACAAGACTGTTTAGAGGCACATCTCTACCTCATGGAATCATGTATAAATATACAATTGATAAGAAACGGCATCTTGAATTCGTACCACCTTCTAGTGTGGAAAGGTTTAATTAAGAGTAACGGGACAATACTAACGTAACCGAAATTTATTTTCTATCAAGGACTACCGCCAATTATAGACGCTTCATTTGGCTTACTTCTTAACATGCTCCCTAATAGTTTTCAATTATTCTTTTTAAATTGTTTTATTCATTCTTGGTTGCTTTATTATATTTTCTGTATCCTTGTTATGATGTGAAATCTTCTTTATATGGATTGGATTTGAAATAAAGTCATAGGAAAAAGAACACTGTTTGTATTATAAACTACTTATGTTTGTTTGCTCGTCGCTTAACGGTCATTTTTTGTACATGAGGGCTAATAAGACCGGGACCTACGGTTTAAAGTGAATTCCAGAACCACAATAAACATCCATGCCCAAGGTGGGATACGAACCCACGAACTGTTGAACCGAAAGCAAGAACGCTAATCATTCGGCTGCCAGCTCGGAAAATTACAAATGAGAGTAGACTTTGCGGACAATTTAATCCAGTGCTTTATGTGAGTTATGATTTTTTTCATTAAAATATTTAAATTCTGGCTTTGAAGTACCGTATTAAGTACGCTGCAATTTCCTCTAAATACCAATATACTACGCTTGAGGTATAAAATTTCGCAAATATTTTAAAAGATACATAATACGTGTAAAAAGATCAAAACATGTAAATGCTACATAGAACATTAAAATGCATAAATTAAATACCTTCATCAGCACCAACAATAAACTCGTTTAAGAGTCTATCGTTTCAAAAAGCCAAAAACAAATAATTTCGGTTGATTAAGGTTTATGAATTTCTAACTATATATTCAAATGCTGTATACTTATATTGGTAGAAAACATTATATAAGCATATAACTAAACATGCTTCCACCTTGAAAAGATAAATGAGTCTATTTTTATATTATTTTGACAAGTTTTACAACGTCAATTGCTGCAGGAAGAGACTGAATTTTCAGGACAATATTTCTGGAGACCTTTATCCTATCATGTTGCTCAATGCGAATGATACCCAAATAAATATTACTACTAATTAGGTAAAAAACACATTTTAATTTAACGTGTGCTTCAATCGTAAAATTATTTCCCATTAATTGCATTTGTAACATTTTAGGCCAAATTTCATATTACTTGTGAAATTTTATTGTAAGTTTTTCACCTTCGATGTTTTATTTATAAAATAAAATCAGCGTACTCTTTGAAAGAATAAAATAATACATTTTGAGTTAAAAAATTAAATATGTAGCTCAAGATGAAAACCAAGCCTTCAAGTGTATGATATGGAATCATTTTAAGTGCCCTATTTTTATTGTTCTTATAGGTTTTGATACGTATTTTTGTATGAATTATTGAAAAGAAGTACATTTAAATAAAAGTGCTACAACTCTTTCATTGCATCTTCTTAATGCATAATATGAAATAATTATAATTTTTCAAAATTCTAATCAAGCATCTGAAGAAAGGACAATTACAACAAATTCAAAAATCCTTAAATTAAAATAACTTACATTTCTTTAGATATTATGATTAAAGCCTTGTAATTATTTTATATTAACTTCTTTATGCATTTCATCTTTGAATTGTTTTTCAATTTGCATGAACATTTAATAATCCAACATTACAGTTATTTAAAATTATTTTCTATTTAAATGTAACAAACTTTTCTTAGAATTGTAATATTTAAGTAGGTCTAAAATGTGTTAGGAATTCAATATTTTCTTTCCGTTTATTTGAATGATATCATTTAACATGTTTGTGATATTTAATGCAATTATTTTTATGTTTATAAGAACGTAGAGTTTTCTTTCAATAAAATTCAGTCCTTCTTCTTCTTCTTCTTCTTAGAATTGGGTTTGTATGTCATTGGGCACCTCTGCTTTTATCAGCATTTTGTACCATTAACTCCAAACCCAATGTTTCCTAGTTCCAGTTGCTCGGGTCATCCACTTTATTAATAAAGTCCGATAACCCTTTAATGGAGTCAAGGTGTAACTCTCTAGTATGGATGATGCCTAAAGAGGTTAATCTAGGGAGGGCAAGAGCCTCGCATTCATAAATGATATGCTCTGCCGTTTCCTCTTGCGTATGACTATTTCCAGCAGATAGGGTCTTGCTGAAATAGTCCCATCTGGTCAGAGAGTCAGTCATACTAGGGATAGCTTCCTGACTTTCACCAGAAGATGGTTTGGAGGTCATTTCTACCTCAAGTGAAGGATTCATTACTGCCCCTTTACAAGACAGCCTCTGAGTTCACTTGTCTTTTTCAGCAAGGTCAACTTCAGAGGCATCACCTGTAGATGCAGAAAGGATTGTTATTTCTTGTGTCTTTTCAGCCACAAGATAACAATTTATAAGCTCAGGTAATATAAGTCCACCCAGCATTGCCTGAGATACTGGGCAAGGCAAATTACTCTAGAAGTTTGCCAGGCAACTAGAGGCTCCGTTAAGACACCAATACCGCGGTGCCAATTAGCCCTAGGCACGGAACGCATAACACCAGGGTTTACGGGAGCTGGTTCGCGGCCTCTGATTCTATATTCAAGGCTATCCTGTCATTCCTACAGGACGTTCGGTGATCCACCGCCTACCGACGCGCCTGGTAGCTGCTCAGGCCCCAGGAAATTCAGTCCTTAGTATTATGTTGTTTACTCATCGAATAATATTTTATCGCATTTCACACACCTGGGTTCTTTTTCAGTTATAAATTTATAGGTCTTCTACATGATATCGATTGAGTAAGAATCATCGAAAAACTAACTTTTGGTACACCAGCGACTAACTTCTACTTCTGCATTCAAATCATCACTAATAATTTGAATTATTTTCCTGTATAATTTTAATCACCATGGTTATCTGCATCCATCTATTTCAAGTTATGAATAAAAAATTCTTTAATATATTTTAATAATTATTATATAAGAATATAATCCAAATATTCTTCTGACTCTAATAGATTTCTTTCCAAAATTCATCTACATGAATTATTGATGCATGTATTTTCTTTAGGTCATAATTTGGAGAAATTTTAAAGAGGAAAAGAAATGAAAATGTTTATAAATGTTTAATCGATTTAGATGAATTAAGCAAAATCTAAGAAGTAGGAAATCCAAAGTCAATTGATTTCTATACGTGATCATGAAGTCTTTTTATTTCCTATCTTAATATAAAAAAATTTAAGAATGTTTCACATTATTATGTTTTATAAAGATTATAATGTCATACCGAATAAATTTTTGGGTTATAATGGATTTATGGAAATTCATTGGACACTTTTTTGCATCAAAAAGTTTGATTTTTTTATAAAAATTTGTTTTATATTTAAACAAAGCGATTTAAAATTAAATTCTATCCTTTACATTTTACAGAAATTAGAAAATAATATTTATGTTCTCAAAAATACAAAAAAATTTAAAAAAATAAAACTTTGAAGAGTGAAGTAAAATATATTGCTACGAAATACATAATGAAAATTAAAATTTCGGGAAAATTTCATGATTCGTTTATTATGTTTATAGAGTGTAGAATATTTTGCAGGATATATTTTAAACTTATTTCCAGATATATACAAGGTTTTTTTTATTTTGAAAAACTGTAATTATAATAGCATTTTTTACCATTTGTCAGATTTAATTTATCATTTTTTTTACATGACAGTTGCGTGTATGTCTGTATATAGTATAATAATTCACTCCAAGCAAAAATTATACTTTGTGCGATGTAAAACGCAATTTTATTTCACAAAAATAGTATCGAATTCAAAATTTCGTTTACCCCTATTAGAATAAAAAATTTATTATGGGTTATAATCTGTGTACATTCAATTTAAAAAAATCGCTTACTTATATTTGAATCATAACATTTTTTAAACATCATTATTTGTATCATTTAATTTAAAAAACAAAATTTACAATACATTTTTAATTTTGAAGAAATTACACAAAACATATTAAAAATATAATTTTAAAAATTTAAAATTTTAATTTATAATGTTGAAAAGAATCTGAGGCACATATTTTTCCAGAAAATTATAAGATATTATTATGAAAAATCTTAAATTTCTTGTTTTTGTTAATTTTTGAAAAAAATAAATTTTAAATTAATTTTTAAATAAATTTTAATTAATGTGGAGACACAACTAAATGTAATTTATTTAAGTTTTAATTGATGTACTTCATTTTCGTTTCTAAGTATAGACAATGATTAATAGTGCTGTGTTTCTGCTTTCAACATCCAACTTATAAATGTCTTGCTATTGAAAAGGTTTATCTGCTATGTTTCATAAATACATATATTTTCTTAGTATAACGGAAAAATCTTTTTTCTATTGTTAATGGGAATGAGTATTTTTTTTATTTATGTTTTCTTATAGTTTAATTTATGATATAAAAGTATGATTTTATTAAATTTGCTTAGAATAAATATTAAAATTAATTATTTCCAATTAATTAGTTTTTGTTTTAATAATTAAAATGAGTGAACATTAAAAAAACGTACAGCATTAGGATTATAATTCAGATTAATAATTGGTTAAATCTAAAACTTGACAGTTTATAAGTTCTATTAAATGTTGTAGAATTCTTAATATTCTTCAGATGAATTCATATATTTTAATTAATCTGAGAAAATAGATTTCTTTTCTCTTATTTATATATCATGAGTAGACATTGACAAGAAACAAACGTAAGAGATTTTAATAGAGCCACTTAAATTTGAAATTTTTCAAAAAAAATAATCATATAATAATAAAAAATATATAACGTAAATATAAAGTTTCCAATAACGTTATATCCATTTTTCTGTGAAGATATAAATGTATTAAAGGAAATCAGTGCTTCGGGTAAAGAATGCTTAGAATTTTTTGCGAAACAATTAGCTCAACCATCTGAACAAAAACTAGTTTTAATTTAAAATTTATGATCTATAATTGAACTATAATTACACAATACAATAAAATGTTATACAATTCTGTATGCAATAGCGTTTTAAGCTGTTGAACAAAACAAATTAGGATTTAGATTTATTTCTGCAATATAATCTTCGTAATATTAAAATTTTGTGGACTCTTCAGTAAGTACAGGATGTCCCAAAACGAGCGCATAAAATCTGGACAGCTAGATTCCTCGTTGGGAATGTATTCTCAGGGTGCCCATAAAATCTGCATAAAGAAGCGTCTCTATACGATCCTTAAATTACGAGAAAATTACAAAAAACAAAGTATGACGTCACTGCCAGTACAAGAAAATAACTATTGGACATTTCAACTACAGTATTTCCATATCTTTTCAGACGATAATGCTTAAAACGTTCGCCACGCATATCGCGTCATGCATGTGTGCGCGCCTTGGAATAACGTTATAAACCACCGTTGAACTGGTAATTAAATGGCTGCATTCTGCAGCTACCAGTAGTCTTCATGTGGTGGCGCTATATTTGGTTTTTGAGTACTGCGACTTGAACTTGATGTACGGCCGATGTAATGGATGTGCCTTACAAACTGCTAGGAAGTATGCCCGTCGATGTCCACTGCCAGTACTGCTGTTGATATGTTCAATAAAGTGTTTTATCTTGAACCGGTAGTGACGTAAACTATGAATAGTACAGGAACGCTTCTGTGGAAAGTTTTTATATACTCCTAACGAGGAATCTAGCTGTGCTGAGTTTATGCGGTCGTTTAGGGACACCCGCAATGTATGAATGATCCGAATAGAAATGATTAATTATCACTTTTTTTATAAAAGATGTAAATTGTTAATTTATATTTATTGGGAAAAAAGAGTGTTAAGAAAAAAGTATTATATTTATATATTATATAAGAGATTATATATATAATAAATATAATCATTTTTTTATAGAAAAAGAGAACAAAATGAGAATTATATTGCTTGAATGTAAATGAAAAAAATGAGACATAATTCCGTACAGTAAGCTTTACACAGAATTTAGTGTCTACATTTTTATATCATTTAATTTCAAAAATAATACATAAAATATATTGTAGATAATTTTACTAATAGTAAACAGTAATAAATTCTTAAAATGTAAACATTTACGTAACAAATAAAAGAGCTTGTGACAGTTGTGTGATATCTAATAGGACAAGACTCTTTAGCAGAACATTCCAACATTATGAAAACATGTATAAATACCCAATTGATGAGAAACGACATCTTGATTTCGTACCACCTTCTAATATGTAAAGGTTTAAAGAGAGAGTATTGGGAAAATATAGGATTGTCACCAAAATTTTTTTACAACCAAGAGCTACCAACAATTATAGAAGCTTATATTGGCTTGCTTCTTTTAAAATGCTTTCTAATACTTTTCGATTGTTCTTTTTAAATTGTTTTCTTGATTCTTTGTTATGAGGTAAATCTTATTTATATGGATTGATTTTGAAATAAAGCCATAGTGTGGGATTGAAAGCGCCACCAGAGGGCCACTCACATGCATGCCGCCGGACATGCAGAGAGGAAAGGAAGAGAACGACGATGTGAGGGAATGAAAAAGACGTGATGACAAAGACGCGAATGGATATTAAACTTGATTTGAATTATTACTAACTAACTAAGATGTTAAATCGTGATTTAATATTGTAAATAATGTACATAACTTTTTGTCTTATTCTGTCGAAAACCATAATTAAATCATTTAAAATTTAACTCTGTGTAATTATTTTTTCCATAATAAAGTTTAGAACGCACTATAGGAAAAGACAAGTGTGTCTATTGAAAACTACTTGTGATAGTTAGCTTTGCGGACAGTTGAATCCTGTGCTACATGATTTATAATATTCTTTTTTTATTGCAATATTTCAGTTATGGCTTTAAAGTTTAATACATAACACCCTTCAATTTCCACCATCTTCTTCTAAATTCCATTTTATTCTGTTTGATGCATAAAATTTTTCTAATATTTTAACAGCTGCATAATTCACATAAAACGGTCGAAACATATAAAACATGAAATAGCATAAACTAAGTACCTTTAACAGCACCAGCAATAAACTTATAATAGTCTATTGCTTCTAATACGTAAAAATATGTAATCGAATTTGCAATGGAGTTTCACTATGCATTTAAATATATCTTCAAAAAATTCATAATTATAATGGTAGTTAACATTATATAAGCATAGCAGTAAAAATGCTCCCGACTTGAAAAGATAAATGAATCTAAAGTATTTTTTTTCTTTTAATTTGACAAGTTTTACATCGTCAAACGCGGAAAAAACAGATGGAATTTTAAAACCTTCATTCTAGAGCCCTTTATTTTACCATTTTTTCAGTTTGATTTGTTTGTCACTCAACGTTCACATTTTTTCTTACAAGGGCTAATTAGACCGGGACCTACGGCTTAAAGTGGATTCCGATCCAATACAAACATAAACGCCCACGGTGTTATTCGAACTCAAGAACTGTTGAACCGAAGGCAAGAGCGCTAACCATTCGGCTACTACCTCAGCTGTTTGAGTTCGAATGATATCCAAAAGAATATTACTAATAGTTATGTAAAGACAATTTTTAATTTACCGTGTGCTTCAAGCGTAAAACTTTTCACCATTAATTAAATTGTGGCCTAATCACATTTAAGGCCTAATTTCACAGCACTTGTGGAACTTCTTTTGAAGATTTTCACCATCGATGTTTTATTTATAAAAGAAAATCAGCGTACTCTTTTAAAGAATAAAATAATACACATTTTGTGTAAAAAAATTAAATGCATAAGTTAAGATGAAAACCAAGAATTCGAGTGTAGGATATAGGATCATTTTAAGTGCCCTATATTTATTGTTTTTAATTGTTTTGGTAAATATTTTTGTATGAAATATTGTACAGAAATAGTATGAAATAATTATAATTTTTTGAAATTCAAATCAACCATCTAAGTAAATGACAATTGCATCAAAATTAAAACTCTTTGATTTAAAATTACTTACATTTCGATTGATATTGTGGTTAAAGCTTTGTTATTATATAATATTAACTTTTTTATAAATTTCATATTTGAATTGTTTTTCAATTTGCGTGAACATTTAATAATCCGACATTACAGTTGTTTTAATTTACTTTCAATTTAAGTATAACAAGCTTGTTGTCCAATTGTTATATGTAACTAGGTCTGAAATGGGTTTTGAATTCAATATTTTATTTCCGCTCATTTGAATGATATCATTTAACATGTTTGTGATTTTTAGTAAAATTTTTTGTGATGTTTATAAGGACGTAGAGTTTTATTCAATAAAATACTGTCTTTAGAATCATGTTGTTCATTTATAAAATCGTTTGCTTCGATCTTATCGCATTTTCCACACCTGGATTCTTTATCATTTATAAATTTAAAGTTCTTTTAGATGATATCGATTGAGTAAAAATAATAATATGAAGAAATATTAGTAACTTCTATATTTGGTATTATATTTTAAAAATAAGAATTATTTTAAAATTATTTATTTTTTTAAATTTAATATGATGCAAAAATAAATATGAATAAAGAAAAATGTTTAAAAAATAATAATTTAAAAATTTTTATTTACAAATTTTACTAAAGGCATCAGCATTATTATGAAGAACCCATTTTCGATTAATCAATTCAAAAATAAATGTTTGTATTGCTAATGCCGAACTTATATATGTATATATAGGGTTTGGAATAGTTTGGTAATATATACATACTAATAAGTTATGGTCAGTCTTAATTATAAATTTTTTACCATTCAAATAATTCTGTAAGTATTTTAACTGCTCAGACACTTACAACACATGTTTTCTCCATGACACAGTGATTTTTTTCAGTTTCTTTTAATTTCCTACTGAGACATATACTATAGGATGTTCTTTTTTCATTTTCAACCATTATAGGAAATGCTATACTATACTGATTACTTTATTTGATGCATCAGTTTGGAATGTAAATTCTTTTTTCATAGTCAGAAGCGTATAAAACTAGTTTATCACTCAGTTTATTTTTCAGATCTTTAAACGCCGTTTCATATTTCTCCGACCTCACAATCTGGTCTTTCCTTGACTTTCCCTTTAAATTATTTGTCAAAGGAGCAGCAGTAATGGAAAAATGAGGAAAATATTTTAATATAGCCTTTATTATATTATTCCATTTAACTTTATCAATAAAATGTCATTATACATGTGGATTTTCAACCCCTAAAAGAACAATTATATCTCAGATATTATTTCTCCAATTTTATTTAAGTTATGATTATTTAAATTAATTTACGGATTAATATTACTAAATTTCTTTTTATTTAAGATACTGTCATTTAACTATTAAGTAAAAATTTGAAATTTTCTTTAAATATTTACTGTTAATTACTATCTTGGCATTATTTTATCCAAGAGATTAAATACATTTTTTTTTACAAAAAATTATTTTATTTTAAAAACAATTTTTTGTTTTATATTTATACAAAGATATTTACCATGAAATTTACATCCCTTAAATTTTAAAGAAATAAGAAAATAATATTTATTTATGTTTTAAAAAAATGAATAAAAGCAAATAAAGCTTTGGTGAGTAAAGTAAAATATATTAACAGAAGCTACAAAATACATAACAAAAATTAAAATTTTTAGAAAATTTTTAAATTCGTTTATTATGTTTGCAGAGTGTATAATAATAGGAGGATACTTTTTAAACTTCTTCTTCTTCTTCTTCTTCTTCTTCTTAGAATTGGGTTTGTATGTCCTTTTTAAACTTAGTTCCATATCAATACAAAGCATTTTTATTTAGAAAAACTGTAATCATAATAATATTTATTTATCATTTGTCATATTTAATTATTATTTCTTTCATATGACGATTGTGTGTATCTTGCATTGGCTGCATATAGTAAAACAATTCTCTCTAAACCAAAATATTGCTTTGTGCGATTTAAAACGCAATTTTATTTCACACAAAAATACCAAATTAAAAATTTCGATTACCCCTATTTGAAACAAAAAATTAATTATGCATTATAATCTGAGTAAATTAAAAAAAATCACTTACTCATGTATTAGAATCATAACATTTTTAAACATCAAAATTTGTCAGTTAATTTGAAAAATAAAACTTCATTTGAAAAAAAAAACATTTTATTCCAAAAGAAATTAGCAGTAAGTCCAGTGAATGTGGGCAAACCATAGCTATTCACATCCATTAAAAGAATCAGTAATTTGTTTTATGATGACAAATACTCTTCATTTCTATCCATACAATAGGTAAATTATACCCAAATGTAGCCTTATATTTTAGAGTCCTTTTCATATAAATAAGGAAGAGTTTTTTTTATGATTACATTTTTATATTTTTTAAAGAAATTAAACTAAAGACACTAAAAATAATTTTAAATATTTAAAACTCTAATATGTAATGCTCAAAAGAATCTGAGGCATATATTTTCTCAGGAGAATATATGATATTAATATGAGAAATCTGAAAGTTCTTGTTTTATATTAATTTTTTTAAGAAAATTTTAAATAAATTTTAAGTAATTTGCAAATATAATTTTAATCGATGCAGTTGATTTTAGTTATTAAATCTAAGGAATGATTAATAGTGTTCTGTTTCTGCTTTCAACGTCAAATTCATAAATGTCTTTCTATTGAAAAGTATTAACTGCTATGTTTCAGAAATGTTGTTTGTTCTTAGTATTACGGAAAAATCTTTTTTCAATTATTTAAAAACTGTTGTAAATAATATAATGCAAGTAATCGCAAAGAAACACAAAGTAAGTCTATTATCGTCTGTAAAACTGTAGTCTTCTAAGACGTCCGCAATCGTCTGCTGCAATCGTCTCTTACAAATCGTCTGCTGCGTTGCCTTCTGATTGGTGGTTGTGTTCAAGCCGTCCAAAACCTATAAATACAGCATGTTCTGTTCTATTAGTTCAGTATATGTATAAGTTCTTTCTTTGTAACTTGCTTCATTAAATATTCTTTTTGCGATTCATGGACTCTTGTTCGTTTAACGAATTTCAACAGCAGAGCGTGGTTTTCACTGTCATAAATTGAAAGCAGTTTCTAGATTTAATTTATTGCTTGATAGAATAAATTTATCAATAAGCAATGGCTTCGCTGCATGGTTTGTATGGTGTAAATCCATTTGATGGGAAGAACTTTCCTGTTTGGCGGCGACGAGTGGAAGCTGTTTTGTCTGCGGAAGAACTGGAAACATACTTAGTTAAGGAGCCCGATGTGAATAAGAAAGCAGAAGTCGTTAAAGGAAAGAAAGCCTACGCATTACTCATGTCACTCTTAAGTGATCAAGTGCTCGTATCAATGAGTGGTGAAAATACGGCGAAAGAATTATGGGAGAAACTTCATGCTGTTTATGAAAGCAAAGGAGCGGTAAACCAAATACTTACCAGAAAACGTCTTGCTACACTTAAGAAAAACAGAGATGTTCCAATGCTCCAGCACATAGATGAAGTTTCAAAACTTGTCGCCGATTTACGAATGTCTGGAGCAGAGGTTAGTGATATTGATACTGTCGTCTATATTTTGATGTCTCTCCCTCCAGAATTCGAAAATGTTAAGGTTGCATTAGAGAATCAACCGAGTGAGAATTTATCGTTAGATTTTGTAACTCAGCGTTTGATAGACTCTGAAGCTCTTTTGAATGATTCGAGAAATAAAACAAGTATTCGTTTTATGAAACAAACTATGGATACTGCGGCTTTTTCTACGAGAAAAGAACTCACATGTTTTCATTGTAAAAAGAAAGGACATACTGCTAAGTTCTGTAAAAAGAAAACGTGCTATAATTGTGGTCGTGTTGGTCATTTTAAAAGGAATGTAAATTCAAATCTGAATCTAAGACTGATGAAAAATATTCTTCTGCTCTATCTTTTGCTGCTGGCAATTTGACTTTCGGAAGTCCGAAAAAGTTCATTATTGATTCCGGGGCAACATCCCATATGTGCTCTCAGAAAGACTGGTTTTCATTCATCAAACCGTCATCAGGAACTATTCGATGTGCATCCCGCTCCACTGCACTGGAAGTGAAAGGTATTGGAAGTGTAAAAGGCAAAATATCTAATGGAATTGATATAACTTTAGAAAATGTCCTTTTTGTTCCTGAACTCAATGGAGGAATAATTTCTGTAAAGAATATTGAATTAGGTGGATATAGTGTTATCTTTAGAAATAAAAAAGTGTTCATCGAAAATGAGAAAGAAAACATTTGTTTGGGTTATCGTGATGATAGTGGACAATATATTTGTGATTTTGTTCCAAATTGTGAAATTTCTCTTACTGCGAAAGAAAATGACTTGGATTTATGGCACAGAAAACTTGGACATTCCTCTAATAAAGCCTTAAAAGAACTTGGATTGCCTACCTTTGATAAATTTTGTGAAGTGTGTACTTTTTCCAAACAAAGTGCTTCTCCTATAGGAAAAGGTCCCAGACGAAGGGCATCCGAAACTATGACATTGATTCACACAGATGTTTGTGGCCCAATTGATCCGCCTATGGCTACAGGTGAGCGTTATTTTATGACATTAATTGATGATTATTCACGTTTTATGGAAGTTCGTTTGCTGAAAAGAAAAAGTGATGTTGTGAATGAGTTAAGATGCTTTTTAAAAGCAAATCCTTCAGTACGGAAAATTAGGTGCGACAATGCAAAAGAATATGTTTGTGGTGAACTCATCAAATGTGCTACTAAATTTGGTGTTACAATAGATCCAGTTTCTCCGTACACTGCACCTTTAAATGGAGTTGCTGAGCGTGCCAATCGTACATTGTTAGAAAAAGGGCGAGCTTTAATATTTGAAGCAAAACTTAGCAAGAAATTTTGGGGATTTGCAATTTTAACTGCTGCATACCTAAGAAACAGAATTCCTAGTAGATCCATAGAAAACTGTACTCCTTATAAATTAAAATATGGTAAAGATTCCGATCTTCAAAACATTCGAGTATTTGGATGCGATGCATACGTGTTGGTTCCTCCTTCTCAAAGGAAGAAGTTAGATAAGAAGTCAAACAGAATGATATTTGTGGGATATTCGACTATGGGATATCGTTTAATGGATCCAGATTCAAAGAGAATAATGATATCAAGGAACATTGTATTTAACGAAGAAAGAAAAATGGATTTAGAAGATAAAAATATTCTGAATGTGGATTCCATTATTTCGGAAAATGAAGATGATGTTGAAGAAAATATTACTGAAACAATTACTACAGAAGAAATTTTGGAAAGACCACAAAGGCAAAAGAAACCACCAGTTAAATATCCTGAACCAGAAGTTTATAAAGCAATGGTAATTTTTGAAGATTCGTTGTCGTTTAAAGATTTATCTGCACTGCCAGAGGAAGAACAGAATCTTTGGAAGAAAGCAATGGATGAAGAAATGCAGTCCATGGAAAAGAACGAAGTTTGGTGTCTTGAAGAATTACCACATGGGAAACGTGCAATTTCATGCAAATGGGATCTACGCGAAAAACGAGATGGAAAATATAAGGCTCGACTTGTTGCTCGTGGTTTTATGCAAAGAGAAGGAGTGGATTATGATAAAACATTTTCACCATTTCACAGTATTCCTGCATTACGCATAGTGTTTACTATTATTCTTCAAGAAAATTTAAAAGTTTATTCACTGGATGTTAAAACTGCATTTCTGAATGAATTAAAAGAAATTATTTACATGAATCAACCAGAAGGATATGATGATAATAGTGGCAGGAAGTGCCGGTTAAAGAAAAGCTTATACGGACTTAAGCAGTCACCTCGTCAATGGTATGTAAAATTTTTAAATTTCATTATCAAATTAAACTTTAAACCATTAAATAGTGAACAATGCATTTTTATTCGTCAGTCAAAAGGTGAAAGAATACTAATGGCACTTTATGTGGACGATTTATTAATTGCGGGTACTGATGATAGTGAAATCAAAATTATAATTGGATTATTATCAAAAGAATTTGAAATGTCTAAATCTGGAACAGTTTCTGAATTTTTAGGAATTAAAATTACATTTACACCTGATGGACTGTATCTAGATCAAGAAACATATATTTTGAATTTATTAAACAAATTTAAAATGTTTGATGCTAAAACAGTCTCTACTCCCATGGAAGTAGGAGCAACAGCAGCTGATTTTGAGAAAGGAAGTGCTTTTTGTGGACCCTACCGAGAACTAATAGGATCTTTAATTTATTTAGCATATACATCTCGTCCAGACATCCTTTATGCTGTAAACTGTTTGAGTCAACTTCAAGAACACCCTACTGATAGTGCTTGGAGTGCATTGAAAAGAATCTTGAGATATCTGAAAGGTACTTCAACTTTAAAACTGGAATATAAAAAGTGTGTGGATAAAAATTCATGCTTAAATATCTACGCAGATGCTAACTGGGGTGCAAACCCAAATGACAGAAAATCCATTTCTGGTAACATAATTATGTTTAATAATTGTCCAATATCTTGGTCTTGTCGAAAACAAAATTGTATTGCTTTATCTTCTACAGAAGCAGAAATTATTGCCCTAAGTAAAGCCATTCAAGATGCATTGTGGTTGAAAAACATTATTTTGGAATTAACTGATATTAAAGAAATCATGATTTTTGAAGATAATCAATCTTGTATTAAGTGTGTAACAAAGGAAAACAACAAAGGTCGATTAAAACATATAGACATTAAATTAAAATTTATTCAACATATCTTGAATTATCATGATATAAAAGTTTACTATATTTCATCTAACCTACAAATTGCTGATATGTTTACAAAATCTTTATCTAAGTTTAAATTAAAAGAACTTTTACCATTATGTGGATTAAAATTGTATTAGATTATATCATGTTAATGTAAATATTGTGTGGATGGCTTGAACGTTTCTAATTTCTTAATGTATATTTTTTTTATTGATTTATATGATTTTATTGTGCATGTTTCTTTGTGATTAAGGGCGAGTGTTGTAAATAATATAATGCAAGTAATCGCAAAGAAACACAAAGTAAGTCTATTATCGTCTGTAAAACTGTAGTCTTCTAAGACGTCCGCAATCGTCTGCTCTTACAAATCGTCTGCTGCGCTGCCTTCTGATTGGTGGTTGTGTTCAAGCCGTCCAAAATCTATAAATACACCATGTTCTGTTCTATTAGTTTAGTATATGTATAATTTCTTTCTTTGTAACTTGCTTCATTAAATATTCTTTTTGCGATTCATGGACTCTTGTTCGTTTAACGAATTTCAACAAAAACCAATTAGTGAATTTATTTTATTCATTTTTTCTTGTAGTTTATATCATGTTAACAAATTAATATGTTATTAGATTTGCTTACCGTAAATATAAAATTTAAAAATTTCCAATTAATTAATTTTCATTTTAATAATTACAAAGGTTCAAAATTTAAAAAAAACTAAAATAATGTTAAAATTCTGATTAATAGTTGGTGAGATATAAAATATAACAGTTGATAATTCCTATTGATAGTTTTCGCATTCTTGATTTTCTTCAGATGTTTTCATTTATTTTAATTTAACTAAATAAATACGATTCTTTGTGTTATTCATAAATCTTGAGTAGATATTATAAAGAAGCAAAAGTAAGAGATTTATTTATAGAGCCACTTAAATTTGAAATTTTGAAAAAAAATTCCTTTTATAATAAACTAAATATAAAGTTTCAAATGACGTTATATCCATTTTCCGGTGATGATATAAACGTAATAAGAAAAATTAGTGATTAAGGTAAAGAATTTTTAGAAGTCTTTGCGAAACAATAAGCTCAACCGTCTGACAAAATGTAGTTTCTTAAAATTTATCATCATACATAAAACTAAAAAACATTATATAATTCTGAATGCAGTTCTGCTTTGAGCTGTTGATCGAAATGATTTAGGATTAAGATTTATTTCTGAACAGAATCTTATGTAAAATTAAAATTTCGTCAGATTGTTCAGTATATTTATGAATGATCTGTAGTGAAGTTATTAATAATCACTTTTGAACTTATTTCATAAAAAAAACTAAATTGATAATTTGTATTTATTATGGAAAAAAAGAAAAGAAAGTGTTAGGAAAAAGTATAATATATATTATATCAGATTTTATTAGTGTATACAGAGACAGAGGTCAAAATGTGATTTAAATTGCTTAAATGCAAACGAAAAATGTGAGAGATAATTCCGTACAAAATGATAGGCTAAGAATTAAGTGTCTATATTTATCATTTAATTTTAAAAAGAAAACATAAAATATATGGTAGATAGTTTTAAAGAAATGAGACAAATTTATTCCCAAATATTAAAATAAAATAAAAAATCTATTATTTTAGTTTTCAAACTGTAATGATGCTTTTATTCTTACAGTTAAATAAGAGGCATGTTTGTTAAGATACTGAAAAAAAAACTGTTAAAAATAAAATTCATTTATAGATGCAATTTATATAACTCACAAATGAATTTTATAAGATATTATATGTATAGGAACTAACTTAAAAATACTCTTCTGTATCAACTTGATGTTCATATATATCTTGCAGGAATGCAAACTATACAACTATACAGAACATTTCTTTTAATGTAAATTTTGTTGCTGAATAATGCTATTTTTCTTACCTCAAACGAAACTATCTTGCAAATCCTTTGTCTTATACGATCAAAGAATTAGATTTCTGATTGTTAGTTGTTAACGGTATATTTAATAAATAACTTATCCCAAAAAATTTTTAAACTTGTATATGGCCTATGTCAGATAATAAACTTTAATGGTTTAAAAAAGTAATTCTTTTATAAAAATTCTTTCTAATATAAGTGGTACAGTATATATTAAATAATTGCAAAATTTTGAAGATTAAAGCATGCAACTGGACTTTTACATGTGAAATTTCAAAATTATCACTTTGTAATTTAACATAAAAATTGTGAAATACTTTGTAAAGGATGAAATATTATATATTTTATGTATTTTTTCTAATTTAAAACTAAATTTGCAACCTAAGATTCATTAGTGATAAATTAAGCTTCTATCTTACATTCGGTTAGGTTAGCTTCTTTGAAATTTTTTTCGAAATAGATGTGTTTAAAATTAAATAATGAAAAACAAATATTCCGCATAATTTTGATAAACATCCGCAAATATTGTAATAAATTTGTATTTAACAGTTACTAAAATTCTAGTTTTAAAATGAAAATTATTTTTTAAATACATAGGTAAACATATTTTTTTACAATTATTTTTTTCAAATTTCCCATTTCGTAAATTTTTATAGTAATGTTTAGTTGAGACACTGCATATACAAATACTAAATAGGACCATTTTTTCCGTTTTTATTGTTTGGTTTTTAAAACGTAATATATAATGTGACAATAAATGAAAAATAAATCCAACATTTCTTGACATAGAAAGAAATTTTTATGCCAAAGTAAATGATTTTTTTTCTCAGAAAAATTTTTAAATTACCTTCATCATTTGCTTACAACATTGTCATTTTGATTGTATCCACTTAGCTTATTATTGTTTCTCTCAAAATTATTTCGAAAATTAATACGAAAATTGAAGGAGTAGTTTAATTAAATCTAAATTTTGGATGGATTGGTGCCATGTCCATTATGTTCAATAAACCCTGTGACTGTCGATGACGGCTTCACTATATTGTCTAAGTAGTATTTTAATGTAAAAAAATATTTTCCGAATCATCATTTAAATCTAAACATATTTACAAACCTATAATTATAAAGCATGGCTCGAGAAATTTGCCTTGCTTCCATCTTTTCAGCTTTGCAAGGGGCAAAGAGGAAGGAATTTTATTTATTGGACACCCTTTGGCTACGCCAATTTGGACACCAAAAGTAGGTATACCTTAGTAATTTTGAAGAATAACCACACAAATCTTCCCTAAAATTCACTTGAATGACAAAGTGTTATTGTTTCACATATAATGTATCCCTAAGACAAAAATTTGATGTGCCCTTGCCGACAATACTGATGTTCGTTTGGATAGTTTTTAGAAGATTCAACTGCCAGATAACTAGAGCAAATGCCCAACAAACCAGAGAAGGGAGGGTTATCGAAGATATTAAAATAAAATAAAAATAATAAAATTAAAATAATCAATTACCTTTTACGTAAACTACTTTTATAATTAAATATTTATCACTCTTTATACTTATAATATAAATTTGAGAAAGTTTTGAATGCCAAAATAACATACACACAAATTTCTCTTTCCTAATTAAAAAAATGTCAAACAGAACTTGAGTTGCGGCGATGAACGTATCACAGCGAAACTTGAAATTCTAAATTTAGAACAATAGCCACCATGAATTTAAGTACATCGTGAAACATGCGAGGGATATTAATACATTCGCCTACTATTAATAGCCAGCATTATTATTTTCCTGAAACTAAAGGGCCCAATTATTTACGATAGAGAAAAAATATAACCACTATTTTTGATCCAGCAGCAGATTCTTCGAATCCCGCTGCTTTGAAAGCAATCAAAAAATAAGTATTTTCAAGACAACGAGTTAACACTATATTTATAAATTTATATTAATTTTGATTGTATGAAAAATGGTAGTAGAAGAAAAATACGACGATTTGTTTAGGGTAATACATATTTGCAGTTTTTTGAGAAAAACATGTGCCTTTAGTTTAAAAATACAAATTCTTTTAAAATGAACACGCAACTTTTATTTTATATATTAAGATAATTTTAACACTTTGCTTTTATGGTTGAAACCATATCAATGATTGTTTTTCCTTTCCAGAAACTTCTACAATGCACTTATAAATCTGAAATAATTTGTAGTTTACATACATTTAAATTACTTGTTCAATTTTTTATCAAATTGTATTCCTAATAACAATTATTTAAATTATTATTGAAAAGTTAAATTTTATATCAAATTTTATTATGGATCCAAATAACATAACTTTTGTTATGTAGTATTAGTACATCAAAAGAAAGATTATTAAATACATCAAAAGAAACTGTTTCCCCATAAACAAAAATAGTAACAAAACAAAGTATTTATGTGAACAATAGTTTTTGCGATATTGTAAAAAATGTGTATCTTGTAAGTGAATTTTTACATAAATTAATAAATTAGTAACACAAATAAAATTAAATATTTCAAAATTATCCGATTGTTTTGTGTTGTTTCAAAATTTTAGTTATATTTGATCATTTGATTAATTTGATAATTTGATCATTGAATTTAAATCATATGATTTACGTATAGAAATTTTTATTTTACAAATTGAAGAAATATAACACATTGAAACTTTTAAGAATCTTTGCACGTATATTTTCTAATTATGATATAAATTCATATAATTTTTTTTTAATTTCGTAGCACACTTATGATTTCTGATCAAAATGTATACTTAAATTGAACACTAAATTATTTACCTTGAAATATGCTTTCCATAAATTGCATATAATGCTTACAAAAATGTCATATTAAACATTATACTATTCATTTTGTAGAGTAGTCACAAGAGCAAGTATCATTCACTCTTAAAACCCAAATTTCTCCAATTGAAATATACAAAAAACAAACGAAGATCTGGAAGCTAACATATCTTTTAAAAAGAAATTAAATTAGTTTGCCTCAATAATAACTTAGATATTAAAAACAAATCGTCTATTTCAAATTTCAAGAAAAAAGAAAATATTTAGGCAAACAGTTAAAGGCAGAACAGAAACTGGAATTATTTGTAAATTGTTCCCCTAGTGTACTGCCATACATCTTTACATCTATAATTTCGATGCAGAGATTTCCACTATCTACCTACCTTTCGAGATTTTGAGTATAAAAGTAAACGAATTCCTTTAAGTGGTTCTATTATAGGACTCCGTAAGCAATAACAGAAAATCACTACTTTGAAAGTGAAAGCATGAAATGCAACATAGCATAAACTTCATCAAAAGAAGTGTAAAAATCTATCATCTTTTAATGGATAGCCTAATACATTCGTATAGCGGAAAATATTCATTTAAAATTCGTGTAGTATTCGTAAAGAAAAAAAATCATAAAAATTCGTATAACACTCGCAAGCAAAAAATAATCATGAAAAATACGCACAATTTTCGTAAGCAAAACAAATCATGTAAAATTCGTATAGCATTCATAAACAAAAAAAAAAATCATGAAAATTCATACAGCTTTCGTAAGCAAAAAAAAGAGTTTGTGGCAGATGTTTGATATCTAACAGGACAAGACTGTTTAGCAGAAGATTTCTATATTATGAAAACATGTATAAATATCCAATTGATAAGAAACGACATCTTGAATTTGAACCACCTTTTAATGTGTAAAAGTTTAAATAGAGAGTATCGGGACAATAGGAATATCAGCAAAATTTATTTATAACAAAGGACTTCCGACAATTATAGACGATTCATTTGGCTTGCTACTTTTAAACTGCTTTGTAATACTTTTCGATTGTTCTTTTTAAATTTTTTATTGATTCTTTGTTGCTTTATTGCGTTGTTGTTGTCTTGTTGTCCATAATGACAATATGCGGTGCGTTTCTCTTCTTTTCCAACTGAACCATATTTTGATGTGGAGTCCGACTTTCTCAGTACACACATGCTATAGGGACCCGTTTATAGAGTAGGCAACCATTCACAACCCATTCATACAAGGAAAGGACAAAGACAGAATAGACAGAGAGAAAGTACATTTATGACCGAACTGTGATTCAAATCCAGGACCTCCCTACACTCAGTCAGGCACTCTGAACACTAGACAGGGTAGGCGGCTTTATTACGTTTTCTGTATCTTTGTTATGAGGTGAAATCTTATTTATATGGATTGATTTTGAAATAAAGCCATAAGAAACGACAAGTATTATACATTATTTATGGTAGTTTGCTTTGCAGACTGCTTGAATCCAGCTAAATTTACCACCCAATTCCTCTAAACACCATTACATTAAGCTTAAAGAAAATAATTCCCTTATTTTTTAAGCGCTACATAATTCACGTAAAACTATCGGAACACAAAAACCGATAGTATACCTAAAATATCATATATTAACTACATCCATCAGTACCAGCAACAAACTTAAAACAAGCTATTGCTTCTAATACAGGAAATTGTGTGTTTGAAGAATATTGGTGGGTTCACATTTCCAACTATATTTGGAAATATTGTATAATCTTATTGGTAGTAGACATTATATAAACATATAAGTAAATTTGCTTCCGGCTTGAAAAGATAAATGAGACTAAATTATTTTTTCACTTTGACAAGTTAAACGCGACAAGAACAGACGGTATTTTATATAAACAATCGATTCTAGAGTCCTTTATCCTATCATCTTTCCCAATTCATTTGATATCCAAATGAATATTTTTAATAAGTATGTGAAAAGCAACTTTTCATTTATCGTGTGCATTAAGAATAAAACTTTTTCCCATTAATGCATTTGCAGCATTTAAGGCCAATTTTCCCCCTTAGTTCTGTTGGAGATCTCACCGTAGCAAGGGGGTGTTCCTGGGAGGAGTAGGCGAAGTACGTTGGAAGTTTTTACTCCTGGTAGGGTCACCCAAGGCGTGAAGGCCACTCCATAATTCCCAGCTAACACTAACAGGCATGGAGCTAAGACAGTCTTCTTCCTCATGGTGATCCAGTCTTCGGACTGCAGAAGCTGCACTTTTTCTCCTTATGAGTCAGTTGACAAGTGAAATCTATTCTGCATCGACCGTTACGCAGGATAAACAGGGATGAACTCGAGGTTAAGGAAGAGAATCGCGTTCGAAAAGTCTTCTACGGTCTCCCTTTGCTTTAAAAACCTTTAAGATCTTGTAGTGTAACATTAATGGAATGTCAACTTTGGCTACTGGGGTCAAATTGAATCAATTATTGAAAATTGCGTAAACTAATGACGTCCAGATAATTGCTATTCAGGAAACTAAGTTGAGGATGAATACAACTCTTAGGCATAATGGATACCACATTTACAGGAAGGATAGACCTAACTCGAGAGATGGAGGCTTGGCATACTTTATATTAAACATCAAATGCGAAAGCATTCATTTCCCGCTTTTGAAAGCTCTGGCCATGAAATCCAGGGTATAAAAATTACATGGAGAGGGAAATCCATAAACATTTTCAACGTTTACAATCCGCCTAACTTACCGGCTACCGGATAGTCTTTTTAACATTATTGACAAAGATTCCATCATTCTCGGCGTTTTGAATGCTAAACATACCATCTGGGGTTGCTTCAGTATTAATTATAGAGGTTTTGACGTTCTTCAGTTGGCTAATGACTGTAATTTTATGATCCTCAATGGTTAAATGGCCACCCACAGTTCTTTTAGCTATAACTCATCCGAAGCGTTAGGCATAGCCATGACCAGTACAGAGTTATTCCCACAGTGTTTGGGGTTAACACTAGATAACATTGGAAGTGATCATCTGCCTATCATTATAAAATTCAATAACAGACAAAAAGTATTCAACTTCAATGAAAAATTCTGGAACTTCAAGCGAGCCAACTGGACCTCTTTTAGAAACTCAATAGATAGTGACCTTGTTTCAATGAAACTTAATGACTATCTAAACACTTTCTGGAAGAATTTCAAAGAAATTATTCTTAAGCATGCTAAAGCTTTTATTCCTAGAGGTAATGGGAAACGTTATACTTCTGATTTCAATCAGGATTCTTTCTATGAAAGCTCACTTTTCTATGCATGAACTACTATTTGGGAATGTCCTTCGTCGATATCTACAAATCTCCTGGCCCGGACGGAATCCATGGTTTTATGCTTGAAAAGCTGGTATGCCTGGAAAAAAATAGTATCCTTGATATTTTTTACTCTTCGTGGACCAAAGGCAGACTCCCCAGGAATGGAAAAAAGCCATCATTATTCCAGTTAAAAAGCTAAGCAAAAATTCTTACTCTCCCGTGGATTTCAGACCGATTGCTTTAACTTGTGTCACTAGTAAAATCATAGAGAAAATGATTTGGATTAGACTTCGTTTTTCTTTCCGGATGAAAATAAACTTCTCCCTGATCAACAGTATAAGTTTTGTAAGGGCCACAGCACCATTGATCAAGTTTTGTATTTTACTCAAACCATCAGGGATTCAATGAATCTTGAACCAACTAATAATAGTGTTGTGGATTTATTAGACCTGTCAGACTTTCGACAGAATTTGGAAGCATAAACTCCTCATTAAACTGTATAATATTTTTAATATCTGAGATAATACATTGGCTTGGATTTCTGATTATCATCATCAGAGATATATAAGGGTTAAGTATAACAAATCCTTCTCAAAGACTTCTCAACTTGGGCAAGGTGTTCCCCAGGGAACTGTTCTCAGCCCAATACTTTTTTTTCTTATATTTGACTGGTATTAAGAGGACGATCTCTCCTGAAACGCGCATTGGAATGTTTGATGAAGATATCGTTCTCTGGAGCTCTGGAATCTTCAATCCTGAGATAGAGTCTGGGATAAACTGTTCTTTGGAGTCCTTTTTCGAGTTTGCCGTGAAGCTCAGTTTGAGTTTTATCAAATCAATTACCACCTTCTTTACTACAGATTAGCAATTATATAAATATTAACCTTCATTAGTACTTAATCATCAGAAACTTACTTACGAGAAACATCTAAAATACTTGGGATTCATTCTAGACCCGGAACTTTCATGCAACAAACATATTGAATGCATCACCTTGAAAGCCAGGAAACCATTACGCATCATGAAATACACTGCTGGTAGAGACTGGGATGCGGATGCACCTACCATTAGAACTACCTACCTAGCACTCGTTAGGCTTATTTTAAAATACGGTTTCCCAATCTACTGTATGTACTTCTAATTCCAATCTGGAAAAATTAGAAAAAGTCCAATTGAGTGCTGCATGCATCATTACTGACTTGAAACGCAGCTGTCCTTCAGAAATAGTACTTTTCGAAGCAGACTTACAACCTCGCCATATCAGAAGACAATGGACTTGCTTGGGAGAACAATAAAACCTTTCCTTTCTACACAAGCTTAAAATTGTCTCCCTTCGGCATAATTACTATTTTCAATGGATCCCGTCTCACGTGGATGTTATAGGTAATGAAATAGCACACACTTTAGCAAAGGAGGCCTCAGGTCATTCTGCTCCTTCTTCTTCCGCGCTTACCTACCTTGAACTCTTTTCCCTGAGAAAATCCCAGTTTAAAATCAATTGGCAGGTACCTTTGATTCACCACTTATACAAGGATAGAAAGCCGTGACTTTCTCTAGCTCTTTCCTGTGATAGGAAATGCAGCACTTGCCTTGCACGTCTCGCCTCTGGCCACCTGAAATGTTTCACATTTTTAGCGGGTAACAAGACCTTCCCCCTCTGTCCTTAATGCCTTGGACACCAAGATTCTCCTGAGAATATCCTGAATTATATGAATATACTATGGGACGAAGTCTACACTTCTCCCCGAATTGTCATCGATTTCCTCTTCGTCCACGGATTCATAGATTTGGTCTGACTCCGTCAGACCCTTCGAGATAGGCAACAACAAAAAGGCCAAATATCATATTACTTGTGAAAGTTCATTTGAATTTTTTCACCATCGATGTTTTATTTTTTAAGGAAAATAAGCGTACTCTTTTAAAGAATAAACTAGTACATTTTGTGTATAGAAATTAAAAATATAGCTCAAGATAAAACCAAGCTTTCGAATGTATGCTATAGACTCATTTTTAATGCCCCATATTTATTGTTCTTAATAGTTTTAGTACATATTTTATATGATATTTTGAACAGTAATACACTTAAATAAAAGAGTTATAATCATTTCTCCTCTTTTTAATGAATAATATGAAATTATTATCATTTTTCGAAATTCTAATCAAACATCTGAAGAAAGGACAATTACAACAAATTCAAAAATCCTTAAATTAAAATTACTTACATTTTGATAGATATTATGATTAAAGCATTGCAATTATATTATATTAACTTCTTCATGCATTTCATTTTTCAATTGTTTTTCAATTTAAATGAGCATTTAACAATCCAACATTACAGGTATTTAAATTTCCTTTCTATTTAAATATAACAAACTTGTCTTCGAATTGTTATATTTAACAAGGTCTAAAATGTGTTTTGAATTCAATATTTTCTTTCCGCTCATTTGAATGATATCACTTAACATGTTTGTGGTATTTAATGTATATTTTTTGGTGTTTATAAGGACGTACAGTTTTCTTTCAATAAAATGCAGTGTTTATTATAATGTTTTTTATTCATCGAATAATGTCTTATCGCATTTCACACACCTGAATTCTTTGACAGTTATAAATTTTTTAGGTCTTCTACATGATATCGACTGAGTAAGAATTAAACGAAGAACCAACGTTTTGTACATCAATTACGAACTTCTAGTTCTGATTTGAAAGCATCGCAGAGACTTTGAAATATCTTTATGTATAATTTTATTCACTTCATGGTCTGTACTCATCCATTTCAAGTTAATGGATAAAATAGTCTTTAATTTATTTTGATAATTATTATAAAAGAATATAATCCAAATATTCCTCTGTCTCTAATAGATTTCTTTCTGAAACTCATGCACTTAAAAATTGATGCAAGTATCTCACTAGGACAGAATTTGGAGAGGAAATGAAATGAAAATGTTTATAAATTTTTCATCTAGTTAGATGCTTTAATCAAGATCTAAAAGGAAATGAATCAAAAGCAGTTTGATGTCAATAAGTGATCAATAAGTACTTTTATTTTCTACCTCAGTATAAAAAATTTAAGAATGTTACTAAATGTTCATGCTTTTAAAAAGACTATCGTCTCATACAGAGTAAATTTATGGAATAAGTAGTAATAAATTAGGAATTCTTAATACATTTAATTAATGTAAAACTATCGTATATCCATATATTATGATTCACTACTCGCAGAAAAAGGAGGCAAGGGAAGAGTTGGCCATATCAAATGAAATTTATTCAGTTTATTGAAGAAAATGAATGTTCAGTAAGTACATTATGCAGAACGTTCAAACAAGCAAATATGACAATATCTTTGGCGGATGTCACCACAACACGGCCCAGTGTGCTGTCACTCTGAGAACAATCCATCAACTTAAAAAAGTGAGCATAATTGCGAGGAGGAAGGCTGGCGGCAGATTATACCATGCAAGCACTATTCTGATCTTCACCTTTGTGCTGTTACACCTGGGAGGATATTTACATGAGTAAAAGTCTCAGATTGCTCCAAGGAAGTATTAATTATATAAACATTATAATCTTAACCACATAATTACAAAATAAAATGAAAAAAATACTTACTACTTTTATAACCACATAACTATAAAGTAATATAGAAAAATATTTGTAAATTTTAGATTTGGTATAATATTTTAAAAATAAGAATTAATTTTATTGTTTTTAATTTAATAAGATGTAAAAAATAAATTTGAATAAAGGTAAATGCTTAAAGACAATAATAATTGAAAATTTTCTATAAATAAATCTTACTCAAGGCATCAGCTTTTTTATATAGAATCATTTTTCGATGAATCAATTCACAATTGTATGTTTGTAACGCTAATCCTAACTTAGGATATGACTAGTATGGGAATTTATCCATACTAATGAGTTATGGTCAGTCTCAATTCTGAATTTTTGACCATCTAAATAATATTGTAATTTTTTTATTGGTCAAACACTTCCAGCACTTTTTTTTCTCCGTGGCAAAGTATTTTTTTCTGTTTTGTAAATTACTTCATTTGATTCCTCAGTTTGCAGTATATATTGATTTTTCATAGTCAGAAGCGTATAACACTAGTTTGTCATTAAACTCTGATTCACATTCCTCCGAAAACACAATCTTGTCTTTCCTTGACATTCCCTTTAATTTATTTGTCAAAGGAGTTGCAGTAATGGAATAATTATGAATATATCTATTACAATAATCTTTATTTTATTATTCAATTTATCTTCACCAATAAAATATCATTAAACATGAGTATTTTCAACCTTTCAAAGAACACTTTTATCTCTGATATTATGTCTCCTATTTTGTTTGGATTATGATTATTTTAATTAATATACTGATTAATATTACTGAATTTCTTATTTATTTAAATTACTTTCATTTAAATGTTAAGTAAAAAAGTATTCTTAAAATATTTACTTATAATTACTATCTTGGTATTATAAGTATCAAGAGATTAAACACACATTTTCTGCATCAAAGCATTCTATATTTGAAAGAATTTTTTGTTTTATACTCAATCAAAGCTATTTACTATTAAATTTTACTCACTGAAATTTTACAGAAATAAGAAAATAATATATTTATCTATTTTTTCAAAAATCCAGAAAAAAAATAAAAACAAATAAAAGTTTAGAAAATAAAATAAAATATATTAACAGTAACTACCAAATACATAATGGTAATTACAATTTCGGGTGAATTTGAAAATTCGCTTCTTATGTTTATAGAATGTATAATAATATGCAGGATATTTTTAAAATTTAGTTGCATATCAATACAAGGCATTTTTACTTAGGAAAACTGTAATCACAATTGCATTTATTTATTGTTTATCAGATTTAATTATCATTTTTATACGACAAATGTGTTTGTATAATATAATAATTCTCTCCAAACCAAACTAATGCTTTGTGCAATGTAAAACGCAATTTTATTTCAAAAAATTATTGAATTAAAAATTTCGTATACCTCTATAAGAAATCAAAAATTTTTTATGCATTATAATCTGAGAACATTCAATTCAAAAAAATCGCTTATTCATATTAGATATCATAACATTTTTTAAACATCAACATTAGACATTTAAATTAAAAAATAAAATTTATATTACATTTTTAATTTTTTGATGAAATTAAACAAAATATAATAAATTTAAAAATTTAAAATTAAATAATTTTAAAAATTTTAAATTTAAATTTATAATGTTCAAAAGAATCTGAGGCATATATTTTCCCAGGAAAATATATGATATTCATATGAGAAATCTGAAATTTCTTGTTTTCACGTGTTAAATTTTTAAAAGAAATTAAATAAATTTTAATTAATGTGGAAATATAATAATATTTAATTTAATTAAGTTTTAATTGAGGAACTTTAATTCAGTTTCTAAATATAGACAATAATTAATAGTATTGTGTTTCTGCTTTCAACATCAAATTCATAAGTGTCTTGCTATTGAAAAGGGTTAAATGCTATGTTTCATAAGTGTACTTTTTTTCTTAGTATCACGGAAAAATATTTTTTCGATTGTTTAAAAGGAAATGAGTAAGTTAATTTGTATCATGTTTTCTTGTAGGTTACTTTATGTTATCAAAGTATAATTTTATTAGATTTGTTTGTAATAAATATTAAAGTTAATTATTCCCAATTAGTTAATGTTCCAAAAAATTGGCTTGAATGACAAACAGTTATTATTTTACATATAATGTATCCCTAACACAAAACAAATTTTATGTGTCTATGCCGACATACTGATGTTCGCTTGGATAGTGCAAACAAACCATCGAAGATATTAAAATAAAAATAAAAATAATAAAATTAAAATTATCAATTACCTTTTACGTAAAATATATTTCTAATTAAATATATCACTCTTTATTCTTATAAAATAAATTTGAGAAAAATTTAATGCCAAAATATAAAACATACACAAATCTCTTTCCAAACTCAAAAAATGTCAAACAGAACTTGAGTTGCGGCAATGAACGTATCACAGCGAAACTTGAAACTCGAAATTTAGAACAATAAACCTTGAATTTGATTACATTGTGGAACGTGCGAGGATTATTAATACATTCGCCAATTATTAATAGCCAGTATTATTATTTTACAGATACTACATGCCCCAATTATTTACTACAGAGAAAAACAAAGAAAACTACGTTTTTGATCCCGCTGCTTTTAATGCTATCAAGAAGTTTGAAAACGATACAATTTAACGAGATATAGTTTTAAATTTATATTAATTTTAATTATATGAAAAATGGTAGTAGAAGAAAAATACGACGCGAATAAATTTGCGTTAGTTTAGGGTATTAAGTATTAGCAGTTTTTCGAAAAAACACGTGCCTTTAGTTTTAAACATATGCCTGTGTTAGCAAATTTATCTCATTATTCAAAAAAATAATTTTTTTTTCTTTTTAATAATGTGAACAGATTTTTAGAAAAAAGACAGTTTTTACCAAAAATTTTTACACTCAATTATTTACTAATTTTATAGTTTAAATTCAAGTATCCACACAAAAAGTTTTTAAAAAATGTGTTTTTCAGATTTTTTTTTTTTTTTTTTTTTTTACACAAGTGTTTGCTTAAATTATAAAACATTTTTAGTTTAAATGTAAGATGGAAAATCTGAAAAATCACAATAAAGAACTTGGACAAACATTGTAACAAAACGTGTTATTTGTGTGAAAAATTGTTTTGCGATAATATTAAAAAGAGAATTTCTAAAGTAAAATTTTAATTTAAAATGAATGAATTTTAATGAAATACTGTATATTTTATTAAAATAAAATTCATTAAGAATATTAAAAAAATAATAAATTAGAAACACAAGTAAAACTAAATAATTAAAAAAAAACGATTGATTTGTATTTTTTCAAAATTTTAATTTAATTATTACTTTTGATAAACGTATAGAATTTTTTGTTAGAAATTGAACAGAAGAGAACAATAGTGAAGCATTCGAGAATCTTTGCTTGCATCTTTTGTATCTATGATGAATTTTCATAATTTTTTTTAATTTTCCCAGCAAACTTGAGATTAAAATGAGTATTTAAAACAGAACATTAAAAAAATTACTTAGAAAGAAACTTACCATTAATTGCTTATTTTTCTTACAAAAATGTTAAATTAAACATTATACTGTTTGTCTTGCAGAGTAGTTACAAGACCAAGTCTACCCAGCGTTCTTAAAAACCAAATTTTCCCAGTTGAAATATCAAAAAAACATTCAAAGATCTGGGTTATTACATATCTTTTGATGGTGTAATTAAGTTGGTCAGTCCAATTGACAACTTAAATAATAAAAGAAAATTTCCTATTTGAAATTTCAAAAAAAAAAAAATTAATATTGAGGCAGAATTGAAGGAAACTTCGTTATGCATCATCCATGAACAATACCTGGCGAAAGAATATTTACGATTTTTTACAATTAGATCCCATATGCATAGCAGATGAATAACTGATTTGTAAATTAGTTCCCTGGTGAACATTCATGCTTTCAAATTACAGAATTCGATGCAGAGACTTACAGAATTTGCCTCTCTTTGTAAAACATGAGAACAAAATTTAGTGAATTCTCTATAGTGATTCAAAATTAGCACTCGTGTGCAAAAACTGACCGTTGAGTGACAAACTAAGAAGAAACTAAGATCTATAGTGGTTCTATTATAGGACTGCATAGGCGATAATAGAAAATCATTGCTATAAAACTGAAACCATATAAAGGAAATCCAATGAAAATAGATCTTCTTCAAAATATTTGAAACAACTATCGTCTTTCAATGCATGTCCCAATGTATTAAAAAATGCGTATTTGATGGCAACAATTAGAAACATCATTTTTGAGAAACAGCACACGTATCACCAGATGCACTAAAAATTATATGATTAAAAAGGACAATGAAAATAAATTACTATGATTTGACTAACTTATCCAAAGAAAAATCATGGGAAAGCATATGAGGTATATGAGTTTTTTTAGGTTGTTAAACAGGAATATAGATATGGACATTTTTGTAATAGGACAGCTCTTTACACTACGAAAGTCTCTATACACTACGAAAATATGCATAGATATCCAAATGGTAATGAAGGCGACTTGAGTTCTGTCTACCTCCTAATGCATAAGTAATTAAATAGAAAATCATTGTAAAATGTAGTCGTCACACAACTTTATTGGGAATGAAGACCTCTCATGAAACATCGATGATTATAGATGCTTAATTTGGCATTCTTCTTTTAAATTGTCTTCTATTATGTTACATCTTTTCTATATAGTTTTCTTATATTTTCTGCACACTTATGATGTGTTAAAATCTTATATACACTACTGGCCATTAAAATTGCTACACCAGGAAGGCGGCGCACCACACACGTGAAATTTGCATGACAGGTAGAACTTGCTGTGATATGCAAATGATTAGATTTTCAGTGCATTCATACAAAGCAGGCGACAGTAGCGACATCTACAATGTGTATAAAACCAGAGATTTGACAGCAGTTTTCTCATACTCAATTTCCGTTTCAACGTTGTTTTCGGCAAAGAAAGTTGTTGTAATGCCTCGTGTAAGAAGAAGAAATGCCTATCAGCACGTGTCTGACTTTGATCGAGGAAGGATTATAGTCTACCGGGATTGCGGTTTATCGTACCGCAATATTGCTGCTCGCGTCGGTCGAGAACCCATGACTGTTAACAGAATATGGAATCAATGGGTTCAGGACAATCATACGGAACGTCATGCAGGATCTCAGCGACCTCCCATCACTAACAGCAGAGAAGACAGATATGTTATCCGCATGGTCACAAGGGATCGTACAGCCACGTCACGAACCCTGAGTCGAGAAATGGAGTCATTTGCAGGGCAACAAGTTTCTGCTCGAACAGTTCGACGACTTTTGCAGCAGCATGGATTGTCTGCACGGCTACCATGACTTCGGCTACCACTGACGCTGCGTCACAGACAGGAGCGTCTTCAATGGTATGATCAGCTACGAACATGGACGCGGGAATGGCATCACGTCATCTTTACAGAGGAATCTCATTTCTGTATACAGGACCATGATGGCCGCATCCGTGTTTGGAGGTATCGTGGAGAACGCGCATCGCCAGCTTGCATTGGACATCGCCAAACTGGCCCATCTGCTGAAGTGATGGTATGGGATGCCATTGGATACACGTCTCGATCACTTCTTGTTCGCATTACCGGCACTTTTAACAGCAACCGTTACATTTTCGATGTGTTAAGGCCCTATACATCCTAATTTCCTGTAAATCTAATCACTTGTTCTTTCCACTATAATGTATGTGTCCAATAAGTATCGTTCTATTATTTGCATTCTTTCTTGGTGTAGCAATTTTAATGGCCAGTAGTGTATATGGATTGATATCCAAATAAAGCCATTTAAGAAACATTTGTTTTTAGATGGCTTTTTTATCATTTTTATATATTTTTATATTATAAATATCTGTTTCTTATATTGTATCTTAAACTATACTTATGGGAGTTAGCATGATGGACTGTTGAATCCAGTGTTGCATAACTTGTAATTTTATTTTTTTATATAAATGTTTCATTTCCGACTTCAAAGCATCATACTTAACATATAATCTAAATACATGTCAATTTTAATCTGCCATCAACCCCTCTAAAAAAGTGTCTACCTAAGCTTTTCAAAAAATTTTATACCCCCTTTGTAATATATACAGGATTTTTAATATTAAAAAATTGAATTGATCATTTAAGAAATTTAAATGATTGGTTTTAGGAAAAAATCACTAAGAAATTTTGAACGAAACACAGAAGGTAAATTATCAAAACACTTAAGATGAAAAACTAAAATTCAAATGTGGTCCTCTTTTCCAAAGTTTTCTGTAAAATTTTAAAGTAATTGAAATCTGAATTAATATTATCAATATATTTTGCCTTCAAATGTTATTCAAGATGACCACATTTCATTGATTTGTTGGTCAAGCATTGCTGGCATAGAAGACAGAAAGGAAACCGCTCACCGTAGACAACAGGTAAAACAAAAAAAAATTTAAATATTCTTCCGAATGAAAAATTTTTTTGTTTGCACCACTCATTTTATTACTTGCTAAAAGAAATATACATAAGATCAATATAAAAATAAAACTAAGGTATATGTTTAAATTAATTTAATGGGACAGGAGTAAACGTATGCTAAAAAAATGCATATTTATTTAATTGCTTGTAACATATTTAACTCACCACCTTAGCAAACAAACATATTTTTTATCCATTTTAAAATTTTTCTGTAAAATTATGCTTCTAAACTAAAAAAAAAAAAAACAAATTCAAGGCAAACACTTACCAATTACATCTATATACAATGTATATAGTTTTTAAACCAAATAGACTTTTACAACAGTTTTTCCAAGGGCCTATTTCAAATTAACACCAACAGAACGTTGCGATACAGTACAGAAGTTATGAAAGGCCAATCGGATGCAAACAATATGTTGCTTAGCGAGATTTCATAAGGTCCGGGGGTCCACGCGGAGTCTGCCGGCTGCCGAAGTGAAATTAACTTGAGGACGTCAAAACCCCAGTTGATATTTTTGTGTCACCCAACGAATTTATAATTATTGGATGGTATTATTAAAGAATTTGCTTTGTCTTTTAAATTTTTCCTGAATCTTGCATTGCATTTAAATGGCCTGGAACAAAAGCTTTAAGCAATTGTCGAGTCTATTCTTTAATTCATATCTGTGCGGTGGGGGCACTATTCTAAACAGTAACATGCTAGACTTTAGGCATTTAACCTTATTGATACTATAAAACCTGCTATAAAGCTTATAAAAGTTACTTATGTAAAATGAACGAAACTGATAAACAGTTATAGTAACATGAAAATGCTTCACTTAACTACCTACATTAATGCCAGCAATAAACTTTCAAAAAGTCTACTGCTTCGAATAAATTGAAAATTAAATAGAGATTTACTGTTGCTCACTTTACATTTCAAACTATATATATGAAAGTATTGTATCATTTTATTGGTGGAAAATAATACATAAGCATACAAGTAAATATACTTCCGACTTTAAAAGATAAATGCGTTTAATATTTTTTTCTATTCATTTTGACAAGATTTACATCGTCAAACGCGGTAGGAACAGAAGAAATTTTCAAAAACAATTCTGGAGACCTTTATTCTTGAATTATATTTAAGTTTGCTAGAAAATTTAATAATCCAGCATTACAGATGTTTAAATTTATCTCTACTTAAATGTAATAACTTGTCTTCGAATTGTAATATTTTATTATGTCTGAAACGGGTATTGAATTCACTATTTTCTTTCTGCACATTTTAATATCATTTAACGTGTTTGTGATATTTAATACAATGTTATTAATGTTTATAAGAACGTAAAGTTTTATTTCAATAAAATACACACTTTTGTATTATGTTGTTTATTCAAGGAAATATGTCTTATTGCATTTCACACACTTGGATTCTTTATCAGTTATAAATGTATGGATCTTTGTTATAATATCGATTTATTGTTGATGTTACTAATGGCACTTGGACAAGCCAAGCTCGCTATGCTTTGGCTATGCGAATTTAAGTCAATTGGGAGCGTCTTTCGTTTTAATCAGAGCACCATGATGGTGAAAGTACGACTTTGCTCTACACACATGCCATAGGTACCCGTTTATAGGCTAGGCAACCATTCACACCTCATTCATACAATAAAAGGACAAAGACAGGATAGATAGAGAGAGAAAATACATCCATGCCCGAACCGGGATTCAAAGAAAGGACCTTCTTATCCGCAGTCAAGCACGCTGACCACTTGACAAGTTGGTCGGCATGATATCGATTTAATGAGAGTCATTGACTAATTAACTTTTTGTACGTCAGTAATGAACTTCTAAAGCTGCTTCCAAAACATCACTAAGAATTTGAAATATTTTTTCATATAATTTTAATTACCTGGTTTTCCGTTCTCTTGTATTCTTTAACGTATTTTAATATTTATTATATAAGGTTATAATCCAAACACTCTTCTGACTCTAATAGGTCTGTTTCTAAAACCATTGCTCTTAAATAATTCCTGCATGTAATTTCACTAGCACATAATTGGAAACGTTTTACCGGAGAAATAAAATGAAAATGTTTATAAATTTTTCATCGCATTAGATGCAGTGATATATAAGTAAATCTAAAGCAGTTTGATGTCTATATGTGATCATGAAGCACTTATATTTCCAATATTAGTATGTGAAATTTATGAATGCCACTTAGTATTCTTGTTTTGGAAAAACTATTGTCCGATACAGAATAAATTTATGGCATAAATTTTAATGAATTAGGATTGCTTTTGTTCAAATTATATTTCAGAATGTTCAAACAAGCAAATATGACAATATCTTTGGTGGTGTGCTGTCCAGTGTGCTGTCTATCTGAGAACAATCTCTCTACTCAAAAAAGTAAACATCAACATAATCGGAAGGGAAGAGGTGGGTGGCCGATTTTATCACGTATGCGCTGTTCTGATCTTCGCCTTTAAGTTCGTTATACTACCCATAATTATTTACATAAAATTTCTAAAAAAATTTTAGTGTTTAACGGTATTTTAAACCTGGGGATTTGAAACAGATTCACATCATCTTTTCCCCCGATGATTTTATTGTTATGGACTGATTCGCTCCTGATAACATTTGTAGTAAGATCTGTCGAGAGTCGTCTCACAAATCTATATTATAATTTACAAAAGAAATTAGGTTTCTTCGTGTTATTTATACATTTTGAGACCATATTGAAATGAAACTTAAGTAAAAGTTTTAATTAAAAACTTAAATTTGAAATAAAAATCTTCCGTTTATAATTACATAAGCAAAGTCATGAATCTTTCCATAAGCATGAATCTTAATATCACGCAGTTCATTTTTATACTGTTGATTCTGCAATGTCTTCCTCTGGCTGGGTTGGGGCTGAAGCTTATTCGACGTTCTCTTAAGTGTTATCGAGTCTCTTAGTACATGGAAGGATATTTTTGATGACGAAATTTATGCGAATTATATAGCCTGTGCTAAATCTTTTTCAGAGATTCCTCACCAAAATAGTGTTCTTTTTGTATTGTCTCTAAGACAGCTCTACAACTAATTACTGACTGGAGTCCATTTTTATCTGAGATTGAGTGTAAACGCTTATTGACGCATTTTCTAATCACTGAAAGACATGTCGTTTTCCAATGGATTTGAAGCCATTGTGGTATTCATTTATTCGAGCAGACTGATTTTATGGTCAAGGAGGATTTGGTATTATATATAACTGTCTCTTTCTTCCTCTGAAAATGCCAAAAAGTTTAGTGAACAATATCCGACACAAAAGAGTTTCCTCTCCATACGATGTGGCCAATGGATAAACATGAGATTTTCTTCTACTTAATCAGTCTCTCGAATATATCTCTCACTCCTCTCCAGAATTGAAGGAGTCACGTCTTTCAGAGTTATTACTGGTTATAATTAATTTCAGGTTCTTTTGTTTAGGAATGGACTTGCCAATTGTCCACTTTGTCTTCTCTTGACTTCTTGGACTTTTTTTTTTGAAAATGACCGTTCTGTTACCGCCGTGAAAATGACCGCCGCGAAGAGAGCCTTCCGAAAACAAATCAATATTCCTGTTTGGGAAATCCAAACTGGCTCTAATGCAAGTAGACGTTGGGCTAGGTTATTAGAGAACACTAGTTCAACAGCAAATCCTTCGGCAATCGGAAGATCCAGAACTGTAAGAACTCCTAAAAATGGTATATTGATAAGAAATGCAATTGGACAGTCTCCCAGGCGCTCGCCCCATAGGCATGCAGTTAATTTGCAAATGTGTACCAGATCTTTGAGGAGATTTAAGGAGATTTTTGCACGAAGATTTACTGTTTCACCCACACTTAATAATGATGGTTCAACATTTGCTGTCCCGTGACTGTGAACATCAACGAATCTGCTGCCAAGAACTATTGTACAGAATTCCCGCAAATTTGACCTTTTTTCGAGGCCAATTTCCACATGTGTGGAGCTGTTAATAAACAGAATCTTCGCTATTGGGACAATGTGAACCCAAGAGAAATTAACTAAAGGCCACTTCACTCCACTAAAGTGACTGTATGATGTGCAGTATCCCAGTTTGGAATTATTGGCTCTAAATTTTTCGAGGATAATGGCCGAACCGTACCTGTCACCACTCTGCCCTATGTGACAATGTTGGAAGAGATTTTTGAACCTGAGCTTGAAACATTCAGTGCATCAATAAATCTGGGAGACATCTGGTTCTAACAGGTAGGGGCTGCTTCCCACAATGGTAGAGTTTAAATGGCGAGATTGAGGCAAGTGTTCCCGCATCGCCACATCCCTGTAGGGGAAGACGTGGAATGGCATGAGCGCTTACAAGATTTGAGTATTTGTGATTTTTTCTTTGGAGGTACTTAAAGGGGGAAAATTTTTTAAACATCGTCCACATACCTTGTAAGAACTGGAGGACAGAATAAGAGAGGAAATTACAGCCATTCCAATCCAAAAATTTAGTCTTCATCACAGTGTGTGACTTTTGGGTATTTTATTGCATGTCACAGCACTTTGATAGAACACCATAATCCCGTGGGACATTTCTTATCTTCTGGATTTTTATGCGTTGACATACAGTTATAAAGAGTCACCAAAATTGAAGTTTTCAACTTTTGGATATCAGCAGCATTATCTTTTATTGTTTTCCGAAAAAGAGTTAGGAGATTTACAACAGTTTCCTCCTTTAAATTGCCTTGTTTCAACCACCAAGTGTCTCCCCATTCTTTTATAACAATACGAATTGCGGTTCCCAGTCTTTTTGCAACATGACTAATACATTCTTTTTTAACAATTGGAAAATCACAACATATTTTCTCATAGTTTAAGTGATGAATGTTTTAGAATCACCATCAAATACAATTGTTGTAGACAGCATATTATATGAAAGCGTACGTTTCCTAATTCATGATGCGGCAATCATTTCAATGTTCCCAAATGATTCACTAAATTTTTTGTTTGGCAGTTTTTTTCTAGTAAAGTAATAAATCATTTCTACGTAACAGTAGCGTAAAGCTGCGTAAAAATTCATTTAACGTAAGATCATTTTTCAACTATAATGTGTATTTTCTTGCGTTCTTAGCACAAAATAAAAGATTTAAGTCTTTTCTGGAATTGTTGTTGAATTACTTTCTTTCTTTTTTTTTCTATTTTATAACAAAGATTGACTGCAAAATCAGAAACGTTTGCTAAAGTCAAAATTGGTTATCACAAATAAAAATTTCAAAAGTGTTTGTCAAAAATGTTCTTTAGTTTTTAATCAATATAAATATTTTAAGATGAATATAATAAAAATAAATTTTTTTAAACAATTATAACTTCATCGCTTGAACTTTATTCTTTTTTAACTTGAATTATTAATTTTTGATTAAATAATGAGCACTTTGCTTTCGTATTTGAAAACATTACGAAACTTTTAAATGTGAATTAAATTTTTGCATTTCATTTAACGTATGTAATAGTTCATTTAAATTCAGATATTGCATAGCAAATCAGAATTTCAGATATAACAATCAATTCAAATGTTCAAATGTCTCCTGTTCATCTTTCATTAAAACCTCAATCGGTTAATATTTGATTCGAGAAAATGATATATACTAGAATGACACTTATTTGAGGTTTACATTATGCTGTGTTTTGTTACCAGATTTAACAAAATAAATAAATGAAAAGTGGGAAATGACTAATGATATCCGTTGTAAAGTTACAAGCGTATTTGCATGGATATTTTAAAAAATTTTATTCGTAATATAATTACAAAAAAAGAAACTTATATAATTTGAAATGTAAGAGCTCTGCGTAGGCAGTGCACAGTCTGACGTATACCAAACCTTAAAATATTCAAAAAAATGTCTTTGCTAGAATAATGTTGATATACTCGAATAATACACATAATACAATGGCTGTGTTGTTCTATCACTTAGAATTGTTATGTCCATTCATTAATTTCATTAATTACTCAAAGTAATATCATATCTTAAAAGAAATGAATGTTAGCTCGACGAATAATAAAACTAATGATTACAAAATATTTATTTAGCAAAGGTACGCAACTTTAAAACATTTTAAATAAAGAGATTTTATTTGGATCATTGGAAAGAAAGGGGTCAAGTTATTAATTAATCACATAACACTTCATATAAAAAGCAGATGCAAGTGCACTTTAAATCTAAACATATAAATAATAGTCGAAGGGTTTTTAATAATGGCGTGTTGGAATATAAATAATTTCAACCTCACTAAAAATGTTTTACAAGACAATTAGCAGAAAAAAATTTCATTCCAACTTTACAAAATGTTACCACATTGTATAATTTGTAGGCAGTCACAAATCTATCCTAATGTAATGCAGTTATTTCTGTAATACTTCATTTTTTGAAAAGCGCATTCAAGTATAAAAACATTATTATTTAAATAATTATTTCAAAAGACTATATTAATCTAAAAATATAAATAAGAGTCGAAGGGTTTTTAATAATAGCGTGTTGGATTATAAATAATTTCAACCTCACTAAAAATGTTTTACAAGGCAATTAGCAGAAAAAATTTCATTACAACTTTATAAAATGTTACCACATTGTATAATTTGTAGGCAATCACAAATCTATCCTAATGTAATGCAGTTACTTCTGTAATACTTCATTTTTTGAAAGGCACATTCAAATATAAAAACATTATTATTTAAATAATATTTTAAAAAGCCATGAGTGCAAAAAATCGCCAAAACTACCATATCTTATACACATTTCCAAAATATCTGCAACAAATTTTGTATAAGAACAATATGTGAAATATTAAAAGCAAATATTTCAAAGAGTATATTATTATTGTTTCTTGTATTTGTTTTTAATTCAATTTAACAATTTAATTAATTAATATTTTAAAAGTAGATAGATTTATAAAACTATGCTGCATTTAAAATATTATTTACTGTTAATTTAAGCATAATACCAAATAGAAAATGATTCTTTAAAATGTAACTTTAACATTGGTATTAACTTTACAGGAGCGCATATTAAAAAGGAAATTGAACTGCGAGAAAAAATTAATAAACATCATTCATATTTTTTGGTAAGTTTCTCATTAAAATTTGATATGAAGAAAAGATAGTTGAATAATATGGAACACATAAAACGAGAATCTAATTCAACTTTTTAAGCTTTAAATGTTCACCAAATACAAATGCATAGAATAATGAATTTTCTCAGATTCAGAAACATATTTCCGGTTATGATTTTGAAATATATTCTACCAACATAATTATAAAAAAATGTAATATATATTTTGTAATGTACTTAAGATGTATGTTATAAAATGTTTTGCAAAATGTTGGTAAAAGCATTAGACTTTTATTAGTCTGTTGCTGACGTGTGTAAAGTTAGATTATATTTGAATCTCTCTGGCGATGAAAAATGTATGTGTCTTTGAGTAATGTAGAAAGAAAAGTTTAAATATAAGTTTTTACTAATAAATAATGTGTAGTATATTAATGCGTGTAATAAATCTATCTTCAAAAATAAAGGTATTTTGTGTTATTGAACGATCCTGGAGACGATAAGTTCGAGAAGACATCATAAATGTTAAGAAATGATTTGAAATTAATTGTCACTGTGCAGCTAAAAGTATCAGTGCTTATATACTAAACTCTCATAAATAATTGATAGCATACAGATGGATGGAAGAAAATGATTACTTTTAGTATATAAGTTACAGATTATTACGGAAAATAAAATCTTAGAACCTGTGTAATATTAGATTAAAAATTAAGTCAAATTTTTGGTAGGTAATTTAAAAGATGAACATCATTAAAAATATTTTTAGTTGCTCAGGTAATTTAATAACACCATTGTGTATATGATTCAAAGGATAACTTTATTTCATTGTGCCGATATTATTATTTGCTGAAATAGAATTTTTTATAAATGAAATTGTCAATCAAAATAAAAAAAAATTTTACAAATACATTTTCCGAATTAAGACAATACAAATAACATTTACATTAACTCAATATTTTATATTTTCATTTAAGGGAACGAATTAAATTTTTTTATTAGAGCGTTATAAGTTATAATGAAACGAAATTTTACAAAAAATTGAAAATGTAATGGAATAGATTTTTAAGAATTCTTTGAACTTCTACCATTAATTTATTAAACTTCAAATAAAACATTTATTTTTGCATTTCCTTACTCATATTAATGTTATTATACTGGATTCGTTCCAACATCTAGTCTTAATAACATCATCGGTATTGTAAATTTTAATGTAAAATTCACAAGTTAGTTCAGTTATTCATTTAAATATTTTTAAATCCAAATGTTTGAAAGCAATTAAAAATTGTACATTATTATTAATTAAATTTGTGTGTTCTTCTATTCTTTGGTTTAAAAAATCTTTTGCTTAATATTACATTTAAAGATGTGTTATATTTAACTTATATTTGTGTTATATTAAGATGAGGGAACGTTGTAAAATGCTTAATAATAATATGTTTATGAAAGTAATGAATATGCATTTTCAAACGCAAGGTACAAAGATTGAAACCCTGCTGCCAGCTCAATCAAAACAAAAATCGGCTGCCAGCTCGGAAAATTACAAATGAGAGTTGGCTTTGCGGACAATTTAATCCAGTGCTTTATGTGAGTTAAAGTTTTTTTATTAAAATATTTAAATTCTGGCTTTGAAGTACCGTACTTAGGACGCTTCAATTTCCTCTAAATACAAATATACTATGCTTGAGGTATAAAATTTCGCTAATATTTTAAAAGATACATAATACATGTAAAATGATCAAAACATGTAAATGCTATATAGAACATTAAAATGCATAAATTAAATACCTTTATCAGCACCAACAATAAACTCGTTTAAGAGTCTATCGTTTCAAAAAGCCAATGACAAATAAGCTTCAATTGATTAAGGTTTATGAATTTCCAACTATATAGTCAAATGCGGTATACTTATATTGGTAGAAAACATTATATAACTAAACATGCTTCCACCTTGAAAAGATAAATGAGTCTATTTTTATATTATTTTGACAAGTTTTACAACGTCAAACGCTGCAGGAAGAGACTGAATTTTCAGGACAACATTTCTGGAGACCTTTATCCTATCATGTTGCTCAATTCGAATGATACCCAAATAAATATTACTAATATTTATGTAAAGAACAACTTTTAATTTAACGTGTGCTTCAAGCGTAAAACTATTTCTCATTAATTGTATTTGTAACATTTCAGGCCAAATTTCATATTACTTGTGAAATTTTATTTATAGTTTTTCACCGTCGTTGTTTTATTTATAAAAAAATCAGCGTACTCTTTTAAAGAATAAAATAATACATTTTGCGTTAAAAAAATTAAATATGTAGCACAAGATGAAAACCAAGCCTTCAAGTGTATGATATGGAGTCATTTTAAGTGCCCTATTTTTATTGTTCTTATAGGTTTTGATACGTATTTTTGTATGAATTATTGAAAAGAAGTACATTTAAATAAAAGTGCTACAACTCTTTCATTGCATCTTCTTAATGCATAATATGAAATAATTATAATTTTTCAAAATTCTAATCAATAATCTGATGAAGGAGAATTACAACAATATCAAAATCGTTATATTTGAATTACTTACATTTCTTTAGATATTATGATTAAAGCCTTGTAATTATTTTATATTAACTTCTATATGCATTTCATCTTTGAATTGTTTTTCAATTTGCAGGAACATTTAATAATCCAACATTACAGTTATTTAAAATTATTTTCTATTTAAATGTAATAAACTTTTCTTAGAATTGTAATATTTAAGTAGGTCTGAAATGTGTTATGAATTCAATATTTTCTTTCCGTTTATTTGAATGATATCATTTAACATGTTTGTGATATTTAATGCAATTATTTTTATGTTTATAAGGATGTAGAGTTTTCTTTCAATAAAATTCAGTCCTTAGTATTATGTTGTTTACTCATCGAATAATATTTTATCGCATTTCACACACCTGGGTTCTTTTTCAGTTATAAATTTATAGGTCTTCTACATGATATCGATTGAGTAAGAATCATCGAAAAACTAACTTTTGGTACACCAGTGATTAACTTCTACTTCTGCATTCAAATCATCACTAATAATTTGAATTTTTTTCCTGTATAATTTTAATCACCTGGTTATTTGCATCCATCTATTTCAAGTTATGAATAAAAAATTCTTTAATATATTTTAATAATTATTATATAAGAATATAATCCAAATATTCTTCTGACTCTAATAGATTTCTTTCCAAAATTCATCTACATGAATTATTGATGCATGTATTTTCTTTAGGTCATAATTTGGAGAAATTTTAAAGAGGAAAGGAAAGGAAAATGTTTATAAATGTTTAATCGATTTAGATGAATTAAGCAAAATCTAAGAAGTAGGAAATCCAAAGTCAATTGATTTCTATACGTGATCATGAAGTCTTTTTATTTCCTATCTCAATATAAAAAAATACGATATACGATTTAAAGTGGATTAAGAACTACTACAAACATCCATGCACAAGTTTGGATTGTAACCCACGAACTGTTGAACCGTAAGACAAAAGCGCTAACCATGCAGCATCCAGTTCGGCAAATTACTTATGGAAGTTAGATTTGCGGACAATTTAATCCAGTGCTTTACTTGACTTATGACTTTTTTTTCATTAAAATATTTCATCTCTGGCTTTGAAGTACCGTACTTAGGACGCTTCAACTTCCTCGAACTTCCTCTAAATACCAATACACTACGTTTGAGGTACAAAATTTCGCTAATATTTTAAAAGATACATAATACATGTAAAATGACCAAAACTTGTAAATGCTATATAGAAAATTAAAATGCATAAATGAAATACCTTTATCAGCACCAACAACAACAAACTCGTATAAGAGTCTATCGCTTCAAAAAGCCAATGACAAATGAGCTTCAGTTGATTAAGGTTTATGAATTTCCAACTATATATTCATATACTGTATACTTATATTGGTAGAAAACATTATATAAGCATATAACTAAACATGCTTCCACCTTGAAAAGATAAATGAGTCTATTTTTATATTATTTTGACAAGTTTTACAACGTCAGTTGCTGCAGGAAGAGACTGAATTTTCAGGACAACATTTCTGGAGACCTTTATCCTATCATGTTGCTCAATGCGAATGATACCCAAATAAATATTACTACTAATTAGGTAAAAAAAGAAACTTTTAATTTAACGTGTGCTTCAAGCGTAAAACTATTTCCCATTAAATGCATTTGTAACATTTCAGGCCAAATATCATTTTACTTGTTAAATTTTATTTGAATATTTTCACCATCGTTGTTTTTTTATATAAGAAAATCAGCGTACTCTTTTAAAGAATAAAATAATACACATTTTGCGTTAAAAAATTAAATATGTAGCTCAAGATGGAAACCAAGACTTCAAGTGTATAATATGGAATCATTTTAGTGCCCTATATTATTTGTTCTTAATAGTTTTGATACAAATTTTTCTATAAATTATTGAATAGAAATACATTTAAATGAAAGAGCTACAATTGTTTCATTGCATCTTCTTAATGCATAATATGAAATAATTATAATTTTTCGAAATTCTAATCAACCATCTGATGAAAGGACATTTACATTAAATTGAAAAATCCTTAAATTAAAATTACTTACATTTCGATAGCTATTATGATTAAAGCATTGCTATAATATTATATTAATTTCTTTATATATTTAATCTTGATATTTTTATCCAATTTGCTTGAACATTTAAGAATCCATCAATATAGTTATTTAAATTTCCTTTCTATTTAAATATAACAAGTATATCTTCGACTAGTTATATTTAACTAGGTCTGAAATGGGTTTTGAGTTCAATATTTTCCTTCCGTTTGTTTGAATGATATCATTTAACATATTTGTGATATTAAATACAATTTTTTCATGTTTATAAGGACGTAGAGTTTTCTTTCAATAAAATACAGTCCTTAGTGTTATGTTGTTTACTCATGGAATATTATTTTATCGCATTTCACACACCTGGATTCATTTTAGTTATAAGGTTCCTTTCATGATATATAGTTATAGGTTCCTTTCATGATATCGATTGAGTAAGAATCATCGAAAAACTAACTTTTTTGTACACCAGTGACGAACTTCTACTTCTGCTTTCAAAACATCACTAAGAATTTGAATTATTTTCCCATATAATTTTAATCACCTGGTTGTATGTACCCATCAATTTGACGTTAAACCATCGTTGAACTGTTATTAAAATGGCTGCATCCTTCAGCTGCCAGTAGTCTTCGTGTGGTGGCCCTGTATTTTGTTCTTAAGTAATGCGACATGTACTTGATGTACGGCTGATGTAATGGATATGCCTTTCGATTTGCTAGGAAGTATGCCCGTCGATATCCGCTGCATATACTGCTGTTGTTATGTTCAATAAAATGTTTTTTCTTGCATCGGCAGTGACGTCATACTTTGTTTTTCGCATTTTTTTCGTAAACTATGAATAGTACAGAAGCGCTTCTTTGGAAAGTTTTTATATACTCCCAACGAGGAATCTAGCTGTGCAGAGTTTATGCGGTCGTTTTGGGACATCCCCAATGTATGAATGATCCAAAATGAAATGATTAATTATCACTTTTGCAATTTTTTTCATAAAAGAAGTAAATTATTAATTTATATTTATTGGCGAAAAAAGAGTGTTAAGGAAAAAGGATTATATTTATATATTATATAAGATTTTATATCTATAATAAATATTATACTTTTTTATAGAAAAAGAGGACAAAACGAGAATTAGATTGCTTGAATGTAAATGAAAAAAAATAAGAGATAATTCCGTACAGAAAGCTATACACAGAATTTAGTGTCTACATTTTTATATCATTTAATTTCAAAAATAATACATAAAATTTAGGGTAGATAATAGTAAATAATAATATAATACTAATAATGTAATAGTAAATAATAATAAATTCTTAAAATGTAAACATTTGGGTAACAAAAAAAGAGCTTTTAACAGTTGTTTGATATCTAATAGGACAAGACTGTTTAGCAGAACATTTCCTACATTATGAAAACATGTATAAATACCCAATTGATAAGAAACGGCATCTTGAATTCGTACCACCTTCTAATTTGTAAAGGTTTAAGGAGAGAGTACTGGGAAAATATAGGAATGTCCCCAAAAATTATTTACAACCAAGAGCTACCAACAATTATAGACGCTTATATTGACTTGCTTCTTTTAAACTGGTTTCTAATACTTTTCGATTATTCTTTTCAAATTGTTTTGCTGAATCTTTGTTGCTTTTTTGTGTTTTCTGTATCTTTGTTATGAGTTGAAATCTTATTTATATGGATTGATTTTGAAATAAAGCCATAGGAAAAGACAAGTGTTTCTATAGTAAATTACTTGAGGACAGTTGAATCCTGTGCTACATGACTTACATTCTTTTCTTATTGCAATATTTCAGTTATGGTTTAAAGTATGACACATAACAACTTTCCAATTTCTCATTACACTCTGTGTGCTTGAGGCATAGAATTTCTCTAATATTTTAAGAGCAAAATATGAATGGCTCATAAAACATGAAAAAGCATAAACTAAATACCTTTGTCAGCACAAGCAATAAACTTATAATAGTGCCTTGCTTCTAATACGAGAAAATATGTAATCGAAAATGCGATGGAATTTCACTATACATTTAAATATATATTCAAAAATTGTATAATTATATTGGTAGTAAACATTATATAAGCATAGCAGTAAATATGCTCCCAACCTGAAAAGATAAATGAATCTTAAGTATTTTTTCTTTTCATTTTGACAAGTTTCACATCGTCAAACGCGGAAAGAACAGATGGAATTTTAAAACATTCTTTCTAGAGCGCTTTATCCTATCATTTTTTCATTTTGCTTTGTTTGTCGCTCAACGGTCGCATTTTTTCTTACGAGGGCTAATTAGACCGGGACCTATGGCTTAAAGTGGATTCCAAACCACTACAAACATCCATGCCCAAGGTGGGTTTCAAACTCACGAACTGTTGAACCGAAGGCAAGAGCGCTAATCATTCGTACCAGCTCGACTATTTCAGTTCCAATGATATCCAAAAGAATATTACTAATAGTTTTGTAAAGAACAATTTTTAATTTATCATATGCTTCAAGCGTACAACTTTTCTCCATTAATTGCATATGTAACATTTAAGGCCTAAATTCACAGTACTTGTGAAACTTGAAGATTTTCACCATCGATGTGTTATTTATAAAAGAAAATCAGCATACTCTTTTAAAGAATAAAATAATACACATTTTGTGAAAAAAATTAAATATATAAGTTAAGATGAAAACCAAGCATTCGAGTGTAGGATATAGAATCATTTTAAGTTCCCTATATTTATTGTTTTTAATTGTTTTGGTAAATATTTTTGTATGAAATATTGTACAGAAATAATATGAAATAAACATCATTTTTCGAAATTCTAATTAAGCATCTTATGAAAGGACAATTACAACAAATTCAAAACTTCGTTAATTAAAATTACTTACATTTCGATTGATATTGTGATTTAAGATTTGATATTATATTATAAACTTTTTTTATAAATTTCATCTTTGAATTGTTTTTCAATTTGCGTGAACATTTAATAATCCAACATTACAGTCCTTTTAATTTACTTTCTATTTAAGTATAACAAGCTTGTCTTCCAATTGTTATATTTAACTAGGTCTGAAATGGGTTTTGAATTCAATATTTTCTTTCCGCTCATTTGAATGATATCATTTAACATGTTTGTGATTTTAAAAAAAAATTGTGATGTTTATAAGGACGTAGAAATTTATTCAATAAGATACAGTCTTTAGTATCATGTTGTTTATTTAGCAAATCGTGTGCTTCTATCTTATCACATTTCCCACACCTGGATTCTTTATCAGTTATAAATTTAAAGTTCTTTTAGATGATATCGATTGAGTAAAAAATAATAAAATAATATGAAAAAATATTTGTAATTTTTTATTTGGTATTATATTTTAAAAATAAGAATTATTTTTAAATTATTTATCTTTTTTAAATTTAATAAGATGCAAAAGTAAATATGAATAAAAAAATGTTTAAAAAATTATTATTTAAAAACTTTTATTTACAAATTTTATTAAAGGCATCAACATTATTTTGAAGAACCCTTTTTCGATTAATCAATTCAAAAATAAATGTTTGTATTGTTAATCCCAAACTTATATACGTATATATACGGTTTGGAATAGTTTGGTAATATATCCATACTAATAAGTTATGGTCAGTCTTAATTATAAATTTTTGACCATTCAAATAATTTTGTAACTATTTTAACTGCTCAGACACTTACAACACATGTTTTCTCCATGACACAGTGATTTTTTTCAGTTTCTTTAAATATCCTACTAAGACATAAATTATAGGAGGTTCTTTTTTTCATTTGCAACCATTATAGGAAATGCTATACTATACTGATTCCTTCATTTGATCCATCAGTTTGGAATGTAAATTCTTTTTTCATAGTCAGAAGCGTATAACACTGGTTTATCACTCAGTTTATTTTTCAGTTCTTTAAACGCCGTTTCATATTTCTCCGACCACACAATCTTGTTTTTCCTTGACTTTCCGTTTAAATTATTTGTCAAAGGAGCTGCAGTTAATTGAATAATTAGGAAGACATATTTTAATTTAGTCTTTATAATTTTATTCCATTTAACTTCATCAATAAAATGTCATTAAACATGTGGATTTTCAACTCTTAAAAGAACAATTAAATCTCAGGAATTATTTCTCCAGTTCTATATAAGTTATGAATATTTTCATTAATATACTGATTAATATTACTGAATTATTTTTTTAAAATATGTCATTTAACTATTAAGTAAAAAAAGTTGAAATTTTCTTAAAATATTTACTGTTATATTGGAATTCTTTTTTATCATGGAATTATTTTATCTAAGAGATTACACTTTTTTTGCATAAAATTTTTTTATTTTAAAAACCATATTTTTTGTTTTATATTTATACAAAGCTATTTACTATTAAATTTAAATCCTATAAATTTTAAAGAAATAAGAAAATAATATTTATTTATGTTTTAAAAAAATTAATAAAAGCAAATAAAATTTTCTAGAGTAAAGTAAAATATATTAACAGAAACAACAAAATACATAATAAAAATTAAAATTTTTAGAAAATTCGAAATTCGTTTATTATGCTTAAAGCGTGTATAATAATATGCAGGATACTTTTTAATCTTAGTTCCATTTCAATACAAGGCATTTTTATTTAGAAAATCTGTAATCATAATAATATTTATTTATCATTTGTCATATTTAATAATATATTTCTCTCACATGACGATTGTGTGTATATTGCATTGTCTGCATATAGTAAAACAATTCTCTCTACACAAAATATTGATTTGTGCGATGTAAAACGCAATTTTTTTTCACAATATATTACCAAATTAAAAATTTCAATTACCCCTATTTGAAACACAAAATTTATTATGCATTATAATCTGAGTACGTTAAATTAAAAAAAATCGCTTACTCATACATTAGAATCATAACATTTTTAAAACATCAAAATTTGTCTGTTAATTTAAAAAATTATACTTACATTACATGTTTTTATTTTTTGAAGAAATTAAATAAAAGATATTAAAAACAATTTTAAAAATTTAAAACTCTAATATGTAATGCTCAAAAGAATCTAAGGCATATATTTTCCCAGGAAAATATATGATATTAATATGAGAAATCTGAAATTTCTTGTTTATATTAAATTTTTTAAGAAAAATTAAAATAAATTTTAAGTAGTAATGTGTGTGCAAATATAATTAAATTAAAATTAATTTGATTTTAATCGATGTAGTTGATTTTAGTTTTTAAATCTAAGGAATGATTAGCAGTGTCCTGCTTCTGCTTTTAACGTAAAATTCATAAATGTCTTGCTATTGAAAAGTATTAACTGCTATGTTTCAGAAATGTTGTTTGTTCTTAGTATTACGGAAAAATCTTTTTTCTATTGTTTAAAAATCATTAGATAAATTTATTTTTTTCTTTTTTTCTTGTAGTTTATTTCCTGTTATCAAATTAATATGTTATTAGATTTGTTTACCGTAAAAATAAAAATTCCCAATTAATTAATTTTTATTTTAATATTTACAAAGTTTCAAAATTTAAAATAAAACTCAAATAGTATTAAAAATCTGATTAATAATTGGTGAAATTTAAAATATAACAGCTGATAATTTCGATTGAAAGTTGTCATATTCTTATTTATTTTTCAGATGTTTTCATTTATTTTAATTTAACTAAGAAAATTGGTTTCTTTGTATTATTCATAAATCTTGAGTAGATATTGACAAGAAGCAAAAGTAACAGATTTATTAATAGAACCATTCTTAAATTTGAAATTTCGAAAAAAAAATTCTTTTATGATAAACAAAATATAAAGTTTTCAATGACGTTATATCCATTTTCCAGTGATGATATAAACGTAATAAGGAATATCAGTGCTTTTATATATTTTCCTAAGTTTTTTTTTCTCTTTTTTTAAAAAAGAGAAAAAAAACTGTTAGGAAAATATATTATATAAGGTTTTATAAGTGTATACAGAGATAGAGGACAAAATGTGATTTAGATTGCTTAAAGGTAAACGAAATATGTGAGAGATAATTCTGTACCATAAGATACGCAGAAAATTTAGTGTTTGTATTTATCATTTAATTTAAAAAAATAAATAATTTGTAGATAATTGTAAACAAATGAGACAAAATTATTCACAAATAAATCAAATTAAAGAATATACTTTTTAATATTCAAACTAAAAGGTCACTTTAATTTTTACAGTTAAATAAGAGGCATGTATGTTAAAATATCTGAAAACTGGAAAGAATAAAATTATTTTATTGATGCAATTTATATAACTCACAAATGAATTTTGGAAGATATTATATATAGGGAATCAAATTAATAATTCTCTTCTGCTTCAAACATGTGCTCATAAATATCTTACATGAATGCAAACTATATAGAACATTTATGGTAATGTAAAATTTGTAACTCAATAATGTTATTTTTCACACTTCAAACGAAAATATCTTGACAATTCTTATTGTTACCCTATCAAAAAATAAATTTCTGATTGTTAGTTGTTAGCGATTTATTTAATAAATAGCTTATCCCTCAAAATGTTTAAGCTTTTATATGGCCTATGACAGATAATGAACTTAATGGTTTAAAAACATAATTATTTTTTAAAATATTTTTCTAATATAAGATGTACAGTATATAATAAATAAGAACAGAATTTTGAAGATTAAAGGCATGCAACTGGACTTAAAACGAGAAATTTCAGAATTATCACTTTGTAGTTTAACATAAAAATAGTAAAATACTTTGTAAAGGATGAAATATTATATATTTTCTATATTTTTCTAATTTAAATCTAAATTTGCAATCTAATTGATATTAATTTGCAATCTAATTGATATTAATTGATAAAAATATTCATTGGTGATAATTAATATTTTACCTTACATTCATTTATGTTAGTTTCTTTCGACAATTTTTACAGAAAACACTTGTTTTAAAGCAAATATTGAAAAACAAATATTCGATATAATTTTGAAAAACATTCGCAAATATATTAATAACATTCTTGCTGTAACAGTTAATAAAATTCTATTTCTAAATTGAAAATCCTTTTTTAACTATATGTATACACATACTTTATATACAATTTTTTTTTCAAATTTCTCATTTCTTAAAATTTTATAACAATGTTTAGTTGAGTCACTTCATATACAAATACTAAACAGGGCCGTTTTTGCCGTTTTCATTCTCAGGATTTCAAAGCGTAACATATAATGACAATAAATTTTAAAAATTCAAACATTTCTTGAAAGTGAAATTAATTTTTATGCCAAAGCAAATGATTTTTCCTTTTATAAAAATTTTTAAACAATGTTCATGATTTGTTTACAACATTGTCATTTTGGTTATATTCAATTAGCTTGTTATTGTTTCCATCAAAATTATTTTGATAATTAATACGAAATTTCATGGAATCACTCACTAGTTTAATTAAATCTTCCATTTTTTTATTTTTGATTGGTTGGTGTGTCCTTTATGTCCAAATAATCCTGTGGCTGTCAATGACGGATTCACTTTATTGTCTAGGTCTAGTATTTTAATGTAAAAATTTATTTTCCGAATTGTTATTTAAATCTAAGCATATTGACAAACCTATAACTATAAAGCATGGCTAGAGATATTAACCTTGCTTTTATCTTTTCAGCTATAGAAGAAGCGGAGAGAAGGGAATTATAATTGTTGGTCACCCACAGGCTACGCAAATTTGGACCTCAAAAGTAGGTATGCCTTAGTAATTTTGAGGAATAACCACGCAGATCTTCCATAAAATTCACTTGAGTGACAAGCTGTTATTATTTCACATATAATGTATTCCTAACACAAGAAATTTTATGCGCCCTTGCCGACCATACTGATGTTCGCTTCGATCGTTTTTAGAAGTTTCAACTGCCAGATAACTAGAGCAAACGCCCAACAAACCAGAGAAGGGAGATTTATCGAAGATATTAGACATTAAACAATTAACTTTGTCATAAACTACATTTTTACTTAAATATATATCACTTTTTATTCTTATCAAATAAACATGAGAAGGTTTTGAACGCCGAAATATCACAAACATAAATCTCTTTCCAAACTCAAAAATCATCTTACCAGAACTGAGTTTCGCAATGGACGTATCACACTGAAACTTGAAACTCTGAGTTTAAATTAATAACCACCATGAATTTAAGAACATTGTGAAACATGCGAGGGATACTAATACATTCGCCTATTATTAATAGCCAACGTTATTATGTTACAGATATTACAGCGCCTGATTATTTACGATACAGAATAAAATAGAACTACTTTTTTTTTTGATAAAGCAGCAGATTCGTCGAATGCCGCTGCTTTTAATGCAACGCCAAAAAAATTAAATCTAAAGCAGTTTAATAAGATATAGTTATAAATTTATATTAATTTTGATTATATGAAAAATGGTAGTAGAAGAAAAATACGACGCGAATAAATTTACGTTAGTTTAGGGTACTAAGTATTAGCAGTTTTTCGAAAAAGCAAGTGCCTTTAGTTTATAAAAAACAAATTCTTTTAAAATGAACCCGCAACTTTTATTTTATATATTAAAATAATTTTAACACTTTGTTTTATTTGGTTGCAACCATATCAATGATTGTTTTTCCTTTCCACAGAAACTTCTATAATGCACTTATAAATCAGAAATAATTTGTAGTTTACATACATTTAAATTACTTGTTCAATTTTTTTATCAAATTGTATTCCTAATAACAAGTATTTTAATTATCATTGGAAAGATAAATTTTATATCAAATTTTTATTTTTTATGGTATTTACAACTTATACTATATAAATCCTACGAAAGTAATTAGAGAAGTGTAGCAACAGTTGATAATAATTTCGTGATAATACAAGAAAATTAAAAATTAAGTTGATGATATTCATACTATCTGCCAATTTTTAAAATTTTATTTGTATTTAAACATTAGAGATTTTACAGCAAATATAATTTTAATGCAATTTATTAGAGTGAAATATATGTGTCCCTAACACAAAACAAATTTTTGTGTCCTTGCCGACAATACTGATGTTCGCTTGGATAGTTCTTAGAAGATTCAACTGCCAGATAGTACAAACGCCCAACAAACCATCGAAAATATTAAAATAAAAATAAAAATAATATAATTAAAATATTCAATTACATTTTACGTAAAATACATTTCTAATTAAATATATCACTCTCTTTATTCTTATAATATAAATTTGAGAAAGTTTTGAATGCCAAAATAACATACACACAAATTTCTTTCCTCTAATAAAAAAATTTTTCAAACAGAACTTGAGTAGCGGCAACGAACGTATCACACCGAAGCTTGAAACTAAGTTTAGAAAAAAAACCACCATGAATTTAAGTACATTGTGAAACACGCGAGGGATATTAATACTTATGCCTATTGTTAATAACCAAAATTTTTATTTTACAGATGCTACAGTATCCAATTCTTTATGACAGAGAACTAATTTTTTAATATCCAGCAGCAGATAAATCGAAACCTGCTGCTTTTAACGCAACGACATAACTCGAATGAAGACAACAACTTAACGAGATATCTTTATAAATTTATATTAATTTTGATTTTATGAAAAGTGGTAGTAGAAGAAAAATACGACGCGAATAAATTTGCGTTAGTTTAGGGTTATAAGTATTAGCTGTTTTTCGAAAAATCCTGTGCCTTTAGTTTATGAAAAAGAAATTTAATTAAAATGACCACGCAACTTTTATTTTATATATTAAAATAAATTAAACACACACACGTTTCTATGGTTGCAGCTATATCAATGATTGTTTCACTTTTCCACACCCACACAGAAACTTCTATAATGCATTTATAAATCAGAAATAATTTGTAGTTTACATATATTTAAATTACTTGTTAAATTTTTTTTATCAAATTATATTCCTAATAACAAGTATTTTAATTATCATTGGAAATTTAAACTTTACATTAAATTTTTATTTTTTTAATTTATAATTTTTCTATATAAATCCTACGAAAGTCATAAGCGAAGTGCAGCAACACTTGAAAATAATTTCCTGATAACACAATAAAATAAGAAACTAAGTTGATGATATTCAGACTACCTGCCAATTTTTAACTTTTTATTGGTCTTTAAATATTACAGATTTTACAGCAAATATAATTTTATTGCAATTTATTATAGTGAAAAATATTTTAATAAATAAAAAAAATATCAATTGTCTTTTATTTTTTATATCAGCGTTAAGCAGAAAGATCATACTTATATTAAGACAATTCCGTTTGGAATACCTTTCAGTTTCTAAAATGAACTGACATTTAATTATATAAATTTTTAAATTTTGTTTGCATTTAGGTTTGTTTTATTTATATCATTCAAATTAATTATATCTAATTTTGATTTTACCGGATTTTAAATTATACTTAATAACGGAAATAATTTGGTACCGTAAAATCTGATAGGATAGGAATGTTCCTTACTTATAATTGGCGAAATTAATATTTTTTGCGCTTTACTCAATATACTCAAATTAAAATTAATGTTATTGTAAATTCGCAGTTTGATATCTCATTGTGATACGTTCATTGCCATAATAGGTTTACTGTTCAACATTTTTTTAATTTTTTCAAATGAGACTAAATATTTGAATATTACAAACGTTCTCAAATTTATAATATCTGAATAACGAAATGCTATACTTAAACACAAATGTAGCTTATGTGAAAGACTATTGTTTATATTTGCATAGTGTTAGATAACCCTGCCGTGGTTTGGTTTCTTAGGGCATGTTTGAATTACATGTCGTTTGAGTCTTCGAAAAGTGATCCAAGCAAACATCAGTAATATCGCCAATTACACGTAAAATATGTTTGCGCTATCGATTTATTCTATTCTAAATAACAACTGTTTGGTAATTACGGCAATTCTATAGAAAATATTCGTGTTTATATTTGAGAATTATTAATAGTTCTCTAATTTTGTGGCTCAAATTTGCGTAACCTGTGGGTGTCCAACTAGTAAAGATCTCTCCTTTCTACTCCGTAGTAGAGTAGAAAAGGTGAAAGAAATATTAATGCATTTTGTTAGAGGATTTATAATCATAAAAGTGTATGTTTGCATGTAAATAATATTTAAAAATGTAAAAAAAATGTATTAAAATAGAAGTCAGAGAATATAGCAAAGCTGGTTAGTGTTGTCATTGGCAATTTCGGATCTGTTTGAATTCTTTTACATAAAATTATCAAAATGTATCCTAAGCAGCAGGTTAAATTTTAAACTACGGATTACATAAAGATAACATTTCCTCGTTTTCTAGGAAATGGAATACTTTATACGTCAATTTAGTAAAGAAACATACCTAAATTATCTGGAATTATTATTTTTAAAAGTTCACATGTTACTGTCACACTGGATAAAATGCAGCACAAACTAAAACCAGATTTTTAAAAAATAATTATTGGATAAATATTTATCAAGCAACTTTTAATATAACGGTCATGGTCATTTGTTCACAAAATTCAATATATTGTTTTCATAGATATTTATTGTGAAAATCAAATTAATACTATCTAAAATTGATATTTGAAACTAATAATTTTATAAAAACAGATATAGTTGTTTTAAAATTGATGTATTCAAATCTACTTTCCTCTTGTTAGATGTTTATGTTACCATGTACACTAATAAAAAAGAGGTTGTTACATTAATTAGATTAGTAAGAAATTAATAACTTCCTGTAAAATTACATAAATAGAATTATTTTTCATCACAAATAATGATACATATTTGCTTATAGACTAAAACAGAATATCGAAATTTTATTGACATAACACGCTTCCATAGTTTTCCGTTAATTTAATAAGATGCGAATGAGAAATTAATGATTTAAAAATTTCATTAATTAATGCAAAATTTGCGAATTTTCAGATATTACGATTACAACTGTTATAGTTATAAACAAATTTTATATAAGTTTTTAAATTCATATCGCATTTCTTGAATGTTCGGTGGTTAAAAGATACGTTACTTCTGGCAATTTCTGCATTTTTTCATCGACATCATGTTGAAGACCTACATTCTAATTCTTGAAGAATAAGGTAAAATTTAGCGTAACATTGGTTATTTCAGTATACATATTAAAATTTACGGAACAGCTTTAAAAACTAATTATGATTATCTTACGTATAGAATGTATATTAATAGAAAACACATTTAAAGGCAGTGGTATGCAAAAAATAAATTTTCTAGCATTTGAAAAAAAATAATTATATAGTTTAGACAAATGATTCCTTGCCTCTTTAAATGTGAAAAAAGCAAACTATTTAACGTATAAGTATTTTATTTATAAATCGTCAAGTTGGTGTCAAATAATTCAACAAAAAATGCAGCTTATTGAAAGTTGAAACAGAGTTCTCGTTCATTCTTGGATCTAATATGTTTTACGAAGTGTCGGCCTGCGTAGCAGGCAATTTACTTCTTCATCTGTTGTAGCTCCAAGAGGAGAAAAACATGTCTTTACTCACGGAGAGCGCTAGCCTGACTGCGTGTAATAGCCAATCACCTATGAGTGTATGCACGTTCATTTATAACATTATATAATTAAATGTCTACACGTTATAATAAAAACTGGAATAATTATGATAACTTTTACTTTTTAAGTATCTCTTGATTTAAAAAATTAAGCATATTTTGTGAGATTTGTTACATTTTATATAACTTACATAATTTTATTTGAAGAATTTTAATTTTTCAGACGAATCTGTTACCAACACCCTGTTTTAAAGCTATATCTGAAAGATATTACCAGGAAATAAAATAAAATAAAAGTTAAACGTTTGCTTAACATGAAGTATCGTAATATAGATCTGATAATAATATGTTATATATGCACGGCATACCATGAACTACAAAGTAAACATAAAATCCACGAGAAATACGTGTCACTGGGACAATTTATGCTACGATCCAACAGAAAAGTTGTATTTATTTATCTTAACAATGAACACATTTTTAGCAAAAAGAACAGATTTATCAACAAATTTTATCTTTGTTTGAGTCCGTATTTAAACTTAAACATTAACTAAATTTTTTTATTAAAAACTTAATTCATACAAAATATAAAAAAAAAATTCAACATTTTTTTATTCAAATGATTGCATAAAATGCATCATTGTTTTAGTTAAAATTTAACAGAGAATGGCTGGAAAATCAAAATGAAGAACTTGAACACAAATAGTAACAAAACAAGTATTTATGTGAACAATAGTTTTTGCGATATTGTAAAATATGTGTATCTTGTAAGTGAATTTTTATAAAAATTAATGAATTAGTAACACAAGTAAAATTAAATATTTCAAAATTATCTGATTGTTTTGTGTTTTTTTCAAAATTTTAGTTATATTTGATCATTTGATCGATTTGATAATTTGATCATTGAATTTAAATCATTTGATTTACGTATAGAAATTTTTATTTTACAAATTATAGAAATATAAGGCATTGAAACTTTTGAGAATCTTTGCATATATATTTTCTAATTATAATATAAATTCATATAATTGTTTTTTTTTTTTTAATTTTCGTTGCAAACTTATGATTTCTGATCAAAATGTTTTTTTTATTGAACACTTAATTATTTACCTTGAAATATACTTTCCATAAATTTCATATAATGCTTACAAAAATGTCATATTAAACATTATACTATTCATTTTGTAGAGTAGTCAGAAGACCAAGTATCTTTCACTCTTAAAACCCAAATTTCTCCAGTTGAAATATACAAAAAACAAACGAAGATCTGGAAGCTAACATATCTTTTAAAAGGGAAATTAAATTAGTTAGCCTAAAGTATAACTTAGATATTGAAAGCAAATCGTCTATTTCAAATTTCAAGTAAAAAAGAAAATATATAGGCAGAGCTGAAAAAAAAATTGTTATGGAAAGCTTTTATTTCTAGAGGTAATGTGAAACGTCATATTCCTGATTTAAATCAGGATTCTACTACTCTGGAGCCTCTTCTCAAGAAAATAAAACATCTTCTTGAAACTGGCAATCGTAAGGAGAATGGTTCTAAATCTAAGATCAATACAATTAATACAGAAATTAAATTAGCATATACCCATTTAAAAAGATCTAGATGGAGCAAAATTTGTAATCAAATTGACGTGAGAACTATCAATTCAAAGCTTTGAAAAGTAGTTAAGGGCATCAACATTCGGGGAGTGCAACTCAGTCAAAGATTATAATGGACAACTGTTTAAGAATGATCAATCTGCTGCCAATGGACTTGCTACCTATGGCCAACAAATAAGCAGGTTCAACTTAACCAACGAGGACAAACCTTTTTTGTGTAAAGCAAGGAATATTTTACATAGCTGTCGTAGCTCTGAATTTGGTGATTTTTCTATGACAGCTCACTTTTCTATGCATGAACTACTTTTGACAATGTCCTTCCTCGATCTTAGCAAATCTCCTGGCCCGGACGGTATTCATGGTTTTATGCTTGAAAACCTGGGATGGATGGGAAAAATTAGACTTCTTGACATTTTTAATTCTTCGTGGACAAAAGGCAGACTCCCCCAGGAATGGAAAAAGGCCATCATTATTCCAGTTAAAAAGCTGAACAAAAATTTTTACTCCCCCGTGGACTTCAGACCGATTGCTCTAACTTGTACTACTAGTAAAATTATAGAGAAAATGATTTGGATTAGACTTTGTTTTTTTTCTGGATGAAAATAAACTTCTCCCTGATCAACAGTATGGGTTTCGTAAGGGCCACAGCAACATTGATCAAGTTTTGCTTTTTGCTCAAACCATCAGGGATTCCCAGAAAATTAAACCTACTAATAACAGTGTTGTGGCATTATTAGACCTGTCAAATGCTTTCCACCGAGTTTGGAAGCGTAAACTCATCATTAAACCGTATAATACATTTAATATCCGAGGTGATACATTGGCTTGTATTTCTGATTATCTCCATCAGAGGTATACAAGGGTTAAATATAACAAATTCTTCTCAAAGACTTCTCAACTTGGGAAAGGTGTTCCCCAGGGAACTGTTCTCAGCCCAACTCTTTTTCCTTATATTTGACTGGTATTGAGAGGATGATCTCTCCTGAACAATTTTGGGATGAAGTCTACACTTCTCCCAAAATTGTAATCGATTTCCTCTCTGTCAACGGATTCTTACATTTGGTCTCACTCCGTCTGGCTTTTGGAGGTAAGCAACAACATCAAGGACAAATTTCATATTACTTGTGAAACTTCATTTGAATTTTTTCACCATCGATGTTTTATTTTTTAAAGAAAATCAGCGTACTCTTTTAAAGAATAAACTAGTACATTTTGTGTATAAAAAATTAAATATATAGCTCAAGATAAAACCAAAACTTCAAATGTATGCTATAGAATCATTTTCAGTGCCCCTTATTTATTGTTCTTAATAGTTTTTGTACATATTTTTGAATGATATTTTGAACAGTAATACACTTAAATAAAAGAGTTACAGTTCTTTCTCCTCTTTTTAATGAATAATATGAAACTATTATTATTTTTTGAAATTCTAATCAAGCATCTGAAGAAAGGACAATTACAACAAATTCAAAAATCCTTAAATTAAAATTACTTACATTTCGATAGATATTATGATTAAAGCATTGTAATTATATTATATTAACTTCTTCATGCATTTCATTTTTGAATTGTTTTTCAATTTGCGTGAACATTTAATAATCCAACATTACAGTTATATAAATTTCCTTTCTGTTTAAATATAACAAACTTGTCTTCGAATTGATATAATTAACTAGGTCTGAAATGTGTTATTAATTCAATATTTTCTTTTCGCTCATTTGAATGATATCATTTGACGTGTTTGTGATATTTAATATAATATTTTTGGTGTATATATAAAAGGACGTAGAGTTATCTTCAATAAAATACAGTGTTTATTATAATGTTGTTTTTTCAATGAAGAATGTCTTATCGCATTTCACACACCTGAATTCATTGTCAGTTATAAATTTTCAGGTCTTCTACATGATATCGTCTGAGTAAGAATCATCGAAGAACCAACTTTTTGTACGTCAGTGATGAACTTCTAGTTTTGCTTTCAAAGTAACACTGAGTTTGAATTATTTTTCCGTATAATTTTAATTACTTTGTGATTTGCACCCATCCATTTAAGGTTATGGATCAAACATTCTTGAATATATTTTAATAATTATTATATAAGGATATAATCCAAATATTCTTCTGACTCTAATAGATTTCTTTCTGAATCTCATGAACTTAAATTATTGATGTAATTATTTCACTAGGACAGAATTGGAAGAAGGGATGAAATGAAAATGTCTATAATTTTTTTATCTAGTTAGATGCATTAATCAAGATCTAAAAGGAACTGAAACAAAAGCACTTTGATGTTAATACGTTATCAATAAGTACTTTCACTATCTATCTCAGTATAAAAAATTTAGGATAAAAATCAGTATAAAAAATTACTAATGTATTCATGTTTTGAAAAGACTATCGTCTCATACAGAGTAAATTTATGGGATAAGTAGTAATAAATTAGGAATTCTTAATACATTTTATTAATGTAAAATTATCGTATATCCAGATATTATGATTCACTACTGCAGTGTCGCAGAAAAAGGAGGCAAGGGAAGAGTTGGCCAAATCAAATGAAATTTATTCAGTTTATTGAAGAAAATGAATGTTTAGTAAGTACATTATGCAGAACGTTCAAACAAGCAAATATGACAACATCTTCGGCGGATGTCACCACAACACGGTCCAGTGTGCTGTCACTCTGAGAACAATCCATCAACTTAAAAAAGGAACATAATTGCGAGGAGGAAGGATGGCGGCAGATTGTACCACGCAAGCACTATTCTGATCTTCACCTTTGTGCTTGTTACACCTGGGAGGAATTTTAGATAAGTAAAAGTTTCAGTTTGCTCAAAGGAATTATTAATTACATAAACTTATAATCTTAACCACATAATTACAAAATAAAATGAAAATATACTTGCTACTTTTACACATTATAATAAAATAATATGGAAAAATGTTTGTAAATTTTAGATTTAGTATTATATTTTAAAAATAACAATTAATTTTATTTTTTTTAGTTTGATAAGATGTAAAAAATAAATATGAATAAAGGTAACTGTTTAAAGACAATAATAATTAAAAATTTTCTATTTATTAATGCTACTTAAGGCATCACCATTGTTATGTAAAATCCCTTTTCGATGAATCAATTCAAAATTATATGTTTGTAAAGCTAATCCTAACTTATGGTATCATTAGTATGGGAATTTATATACATACTAATGAGTTATGGTCAATCTCAATTTTAAATTATTGGCAATCTAAATAATATTGTTTTTTTTTAATTTCAGACACTTACAGCACTTTTTTTTCTCCGTGGCAAAGTATTTTTTCTGTTTCGTAAATTCCTTCATTTGATTCCTCAGTTTGCAGTATATATTGATTTTTCATAGTCAGAAGTCTATAACACTAGTTTGTCATTAAACTCTTATTCACATTCCTCGTTTCTCTTTAAACTCCGATTCATATTGCTCCGAAAACGCAATCTTGTCTTTATACTTGACTTTCCCTTTAATTTATTTGTCAAAACAGCTGCAGTAATTTAATAATTATTAATATATATACTATAATAATCTTTATTTTATTATTCTATTTAGCTTCATCAATAAAATATCATTAAACATGATTATTTTCTACCCTTAAAAGAACACTTTTATCTCTGGTATTATGTCTCCCATTTTGTTTATATTATGATTATTATAATTAATATAATGATTAACACATTACTGAATTTCATATTTATTTAAAATACTGTCATTTAAATATTAAGTAAAAAAAATTAAAGTATTCTTAAAATATTTACTAGTAATTACTATCTTGGTATTATAAGTATAATGAGATTAAATACACTTTTTCTGCATCAAAGCATTTATATTTGAAAGACCTTTTTGTTTTATACTCTATCAATTTTACTCACTTAATTTTTAGAAATAAGAAAATAATATTTATTTATTTTTTCAAAAATACTGAAAAGAAAGAAAAAAACAAATAAAATTTTAGAAAGTAAAATAAAATATATTAACAGTAACTACCAAATACATAATGGTAATTATAATTTCGGGTAAATTTGAAAATTCGCTTCTTATGTTTATAGAATGTACAATAATATGCAGGGTATTTTTAAAACTTAGTTGCAAAATTTATTATGTATTATAATCTGAGAACATTCAATTCAAAAAAATAATTTACTTATTTTAGATAATAAATAAAATAATTTACTCATTAGCCATTTAAATTAAAAAAAATTATATTTTTAATTTTTTGAAGAAATTAAACAAAAGATTATAAAAATAATTTTAAAAATTTAAAACTTAAATTTATAATGTTCAAAAGAATCTGAGTCATATATTTTCCCAGGAAAATATATGATATTAATATGAGAAAATAATGTTCCATAAAATTGGCTTAAATAACAAACAGTTATTATTTAACATATAATGTATCCCTAACACAAAACAAATTTTATGTGTCTTTGCCGACAATACTGATGTTCACTTGGATAGTTCAACTGACTGATAACTAGATTCAACTGCCCAACAAACCCGAGAAAGGAGAATTATCAAAGATATTAAAATTAATGTAAAAAAACAAAATTAAAATAATCAATTACCTTTTACGTATACTACATTTCTAATTAACCATATCACTCCCTTTATTCTTATAATATAAATTTCAGAAAGTTTTAATGACCAAATATAAAACACACACACAAATCTCTTTCCAAACTCAAAAATTGTCTAATAGAACTTGAGTTCCGGCAATGGACATCGAAACTTGGAACTCAAAGTTTAGAACAATAACCACAAAGAATTTAAGTACATCGTGAAACATGCGAGGGATATTGATACATTCGCCTATTATCAATAGCCAGCATTTTTATTTTACTGATACTATAGTGCCCAATTATTTACGATAGAGAATAAATAAAACTATTTATTTTTGATCCAGCAGCAGATTCGTCGAATACCGCCACTTTTAATGCAATTAAAAAACTTAAAAGACAACAATTTAACAAGATATATGCATAAATTTATATTAATTTTGATTATATGAAAAATGGTAGTAGAAGAAAAATACGATGCGAATAAATTTGCGTTAGCCTAGGGTATTAAATATTAGCAGTTTTTTCAAAAAACGTGCAACTAGTTTAAAAAAACAAATTCTTTTAAAATGAACACGCAACTTTTATTTTATATATTAAAATAATTTTAACACTTTGTTTTTTTGGTTGCAACCATATCAATAATTGTTTTTCCTTTCCAGAAACTTCTATAATGACTTTACAAATCAGAAATTATTTGTAGTTTACATACATTTAAATTACTTGTTCAATTTTTTTTCAAATTTTATTCTTAATAACAAGTATTCTAATTATCATTAAAAAGTTAAATTTTATATCAAATTTTTATTTTTTTATGGAATTTACAACATATACTATATAAATCCTACGAAAGTAATAAGCGAAGTGTAGCAACACTTGAAAATATTTTTTTGATCACACAAGAAAATAAGAAACTAAGTTGATCTTATTCAGACTACCTGCCATTTTTTAAAATTTTTGTTTGTCTTTAAATAGTACAGATTTTACAGAAAATATAATTTTAATGCTAATTGTTAGATTGAAATGTATTTTAATAAATTAAAGATATATCAATCGTATTTCATTTTTTATATCAGTGTCATTAAGCAGAAAGTTCATACTTATTTTAAGACAATTTCGTTTGGAGTATCTTTCAGTTTCTAAAACGCATAGAAATTTAATTATATAAATTTTTAAATTTATTTGCATTTAGATTTGCTTTATTTACCATTCAAATTAATAATTTCTAATTTTAATTTTTTCGGATTTTAAATAATACCTAAATTAGTATGAAAAAAATATAAATTTTTTATGTAAACTTGAAAAATATTCTTCTAAACTGAGGAAAAACCCTATATTTTACATTCTTTAGAATAGAATTTTGATCAGAAGAAACGAGAAAATAATTAAACGAAATAAACAATCGAATATTAATAAGTTTATTCTATAATTACATCAAAAAAATGAATCATTTTCAGTTGGCAGAAATGTACATGTTTGACAATTAAGAGCTATCAAAGCATAGATTTTGCATATTCAACAGTTCTAGTAATGAAAATTTTGATACATAACAATGCTATTCGTATACTATCAACGAATCAGCTTTCTGACTATGGAATATCAACATAATATATAGTAAATAACTTATTCCCCGCGCATCATAAAGAATTAAAGTAGTCTGTGTTTAGTACTTATGCTTTGACTTCAATTTGTCTGAGTTTAGTAGTACTCTTAGTGTAGTTAGAGTCAGATACTCTGAGTTAAGTATTTATAAATTAAAATACTTATCTCAAACAATACAATGAAACTTGCTATAACGGCTTCACTATATTGTATGAAATTAGTATTTCAATGTATAAATTTACATAAAAACATATAAACATGTAATTATTAACCCTAACTATATAAATCAGTTTTGCTTCCACCTTTTCAATGAATAAAAATAATCCTAGCTGTAAACAATTTAGACATTGAAATGCTATTCTTTATGCCCGAAACGAAACAGATTATTAAATCATTATTCTTACTCGCACAAAAAATTATTTTCTGACAATTTTCTTTTAACAGAATATGTAGTAAGCCATTTATACCACGGACATTTTACAAATATTTCAAAAGTATCGTTTTTCAGCTCTACATATTAATTAGCAAATTACTTATTAAAGTATGAAATGTTATCTTAAAACTAAATATATATAATTTAAATTTAAGTGTTTCTATTTAAAATTAATTTTTGATAATTTATTCTTCAACCTCACATTCATTTGAGTTGCTTTCTTTGACAGTTTTTACGAAACCTATTTATTTGAAAGTAATTATTAAAAATAAAATCAATATAATTTTTAAAAGCATACCCAAAATTGTAATAAAAGGATTTTTCTTTAACAATTGATAAAATTCTAAATCTAGATTAAAATTTAAAGTAATCTTTTCTATTGTTAAGATAATATTTTAATTTTATTATTTGTATATTTTTGTATTTAAAGAAAGTAATATAATATTAAATTTACTCCTTTAAATTTAAAAAAAAGAAAGAAAGAATTTTATTTATGTGTTGAAAAATACAGAAAAATACGAATGTAAATAAATAAAACTTTGGGGATTATAGTAAAATACATTAACAGTAAATACTAAGTATATAATTGAAATTAAAGTTTGGGGAAAATATCAAATATTGTTGATTATGTTTAAAAAGAGTATAATAATATGCCGGATTTAATTTTAAACTTATTTTCATTTCATTTAAATGCATTTTTACTCAGAAAAATCAAATTATAATAACATTAATTCATGATGAATCATATGTCAGATTTATTAATTATATTTTCTAATGACAATTGTGTGTGTATAGCATTCTCTGTTTGCAGCATACTAATTCTCTTCAAAACCAAAATCATGTTTTGTGCGGTGTAAGGAAAAATTTTATTTTACGAAACATCTTGAATTAAAAATTTAATTAATGTGCTTAATTTAGTTTTTAAATACAAGGATTGATTGATAATATTTTTCTTATGTTTTCAACATCGAATTCATAAATATCTTGCTGTTGAACAGGGTTAGCTGCAATGTTTCAGAAATGTTGCTGCTTTCTTAGTGTTACGGAAAAGACTTTTTTTAATTTTTTAAAAGGAGATGAGCAAGTTTATTTTATTCTTGATTTTTTGTACTTCATGTCATGATTTCATAGTATAATGTCATAAGATTTATTAATAATATATAGAAATTAATTATTCCTAATTAAATAATTTTATTTTTGATAATTACAAAGGTCCAAAATAATAAATCTACTACGTTTTAATTTAAATTTCAGATTAATACTTGAAAATTAAAACATAAAACTTATAAGTTCTATTGATAGTTGTAGCATTCTTAATATTGTTGAGTTTTGATTTCATATATTTTAATTTATTAAAGTACATAGATTTTTTGTGTAATTTATTTGTGTTGACACGATACTGACATTAAAACCAAAGTAAGAGATTTAATAAAATACTTAAAACTTTTGAAATTTAGTAATGAAAACTTCCTTTTATAATTATATAAGCAAAGCACTTTTTCATAAATAATTGTGGGTTTGAAAATAATTAAAATAAAACATTTAGATATATAATATCTTCATATGCATGAATTTTAATATCACTCAGTTTATGTGTATAGTGATGAATCTGCTATGGCTTCCTCTGGCGGGGGTAGAGCTTATTTAACGTTCATCAGTCTTAATGAGTCATTTAATACCTAGAAAAAAATTTTTACGGGTTAAATTTAAGCAATTTTCATGGCCCGTTATATTTTCACTGACACTCCTCTCAAAAATAGAGTTCTTTTTCTATTGACTCGAAGGCAGCTATACAATTAATTACTGACTACAATCCATTTTTTTTCTGAGACTGAATGTGAATGTAAATCCTTACTGGCCCATTTTCTAATCACTGAAAGAGATTTCGTTTTGCAATGGATTCGAATCCATTTCGGTATTCATGTTAACGAATATAGAGATTTACTGGTCAAGAAGTCTTCGATATTACATGTAACTGTTTCCCTCTTCCTTTGCGAAATTCTACAAAAAAATTAAGGAGCAATATCCGTCACAAAAGAGTTTCCTCTCTTTAAGACGGTGACAATGCATAAACCTGAGATTGTCTTCTTGTTAATCAAACTCGTATGCATCTACCATTGGGCACTGTAATGGAGGAACACGTCTTTTAGAATCATTACTGGCCATAATTATATTTAGACTCATCTGTTCAGGTTTAGAATTGCCAATTCTCCAATTTGTCTTCTCTTCAAAATTGTGCTTATGACTGGGAATCTCTTTTTACTTGCCTTTATCTACTTGATGCTCATGGCTCTGAAGTTTTTTTTAGCCTTTCTCGTTGAGGTGCTGTCTCCCTATTCTCTTGGACTCCAAGACTCCTTATGTCCGAGAGGACGCTGTTAGGCGTAATATTACAAAAATATATTATTCAAATAATATTTCTTTGTTTCTCTAAAAACTATTCAAATAACTATTTTATTTCTCTATGCTTAAAAAAGGAATGGCAGAGTTATATAAAATGGATAATTAATGAAGCCCATAATAATAAAATGCAGCAAGAGTGTATTCCTTTTATAATTGTATGGAAAAATTACTTCCAAAAAATTGTGAACTTGAAAATATTTAATGAAAGCACCAGAAAAACGTAACATTTTCTTTTGTCATATTTAATTTTGTTATTTGAAAGTATTGGGAAATAAAACAATTTCATATAAAAAATATGTTTAAATTAAGAAATGAGCAAAACTTAATTTCTTCTTTATGTGGTTAATATAAAATAATTAAAATATTTATATCATTGGAAATAGACATTAAACGAACAAAATTGACTGCTATTATACTGCATTTTATAGTGGAATTTTTATTACAAACATACATATGATAAGCATAAATTTAAAGATCCAATTGACGATGCATCACTTTTCAGGTAAAGGTATAAACGTATTAAGGTGATAAACACAATAAGCTTGATGGAAATAGAATGTTGTTGAAAAGAATTGTTTATTCTACAATCGATGTTTGAAATAGTATACAGTATTGTATGATATTGCTGTTTAAGCTGCAGATCAAAACCATTTAGACTTCAGATTTATCTTTGCAGCAGTCTTCAGAATATTAAAGTTTCGTGATCAGTTCAGTAGATGTGTGAATGTGATTCGCAATGAAATTATTATTCATTACTTTTACTCGTAAGTCATAAAAGTAGTGAATTGTTAATTTCTGTTTATGGGGTAAAATATAGAGAAGTTTAAAGGAAATAGTGAGATACGCAAGACTTTATAAGTGTATCAAAGTAAAGAGGACAGAATGAGAATTATATTGTTTATTTGTAAGAGTAAAATGCGAGTGTGAACTTAGTGCAATATACTTATCATTTACTTCCAAGAATGTAAAATATAGATTTTCTAAATAGTTTTGCATCTTTGTCCTTTTATTTTTGCATCTTTATTAGGCTAGGAGATTATACTTTTAAAATGGCATTTTTTTAATAACTTTAATTATTCAAACACACAGATATGATTTTTAATTACATATATTTTTAAACTTTGTTTATATTTACTTTTTTATATTTAATAATAAAATTATTAGTTCTAATTTTATTTGCTCTTGTTTTTATTTAAATACTTTTTATATTATCCATAAAATATTTGCTTTTAAACTCAACTTGTAAAGTTTTTTTTTATTTCGGACTGATTACAAGGTCTAAATTTTAAATTTTCAAACATAAAACTTTGGACAAGACAAAAGTGAAAAAAAATTAAATAACAAACAAATATTAATAACTTTTTTTCTGTCAATACACCAAAAACAGAATCAATATGAGTTGGCAAAAATATGCCTGTTTTCAAATAAACGACTTTAAATGCATTGCTTGCATGAATAGGGGTGGGTATGGACAGTTTGAGACAAGAATGCTGTTCTACATGCTTCAAACTAAACAGAACTTCATATCGTTATTCTTACTGGTTCAAAGAAGCAGTTTTATGGATAATGTTTCTGAAGTCTCAATCTCCAGATAAACCAAATGAACGTCCAATCAAACCAGACTACGACGGTTTCATTTAAGAGTACACAATTTTAAACATTTTTCTTCTACATGAACTACATTTGTATTTGAACAAATTATTTTGTTATTCTGAGAAAAATTTGAAAGCGTTTTGAATGTCAAAATTTTTATCAGTTTCCAAACTGAAGAACTGTCAATTATAAACTTTATTTGTGAAAATGAACGTGTCACAAGCATATTTCAAATTGTGTGCTTAAAAAATAAATGTTATGAATTTTAGTACATTATGTAGTATGAGATGGTTTGGTTTGTTTGTCGCTCAAAGGTCATTTTTTGCACATGAGGGCTAATTAGACCGGGATCTACGGTTAAAAGAAAAGTGGATTCCGAATCACTACAAACATCCTTGCCCAAGGTTGGATTCGAACCCACGAACTGATGAACCGAAAGCAAGAGTGCTAACCATTCGGCTGCCATCTCGGGCGCGTAGTATGAAAAGTAATTTAAGTTCAATTATGAGATATATGCGAAATGCCTGTTTCCTAATTTTTAGCAGATTTAAAAGACTTCATGTAGCAATAACTTTTACCGTGAATCTAGGAGTGATACATTTAGAAATTTAAATTAATTTTGTGTATATACAAAATGATGGTAAAAAAACGAGACGAATAAATTTTCAATTGAATTTTTTTTTTAATTTCAATTTATGCAGTAAAATCCTACGATTGCTAATTATAGTAACACCTTAAATAGTTTCATGTTAGCAATAGATATTAATATCTAGACTAAATAGCGTTTATTCTAAATTTCAGTTTGATATTTAATATTACAATATTTGTAGAAAAATTGTTTTAAGTAACTTTCAGATTAAAAAACATTTTAATAAAATAAAAGATAGAAAAATTAACTTTTTTTTACATCATTACTAGGAGATTATACTGATTATAAAACGTCGTCTTTCGGAATAACTTTAATTTATCAATTCGGATTGATATTCATATATAAATATATATTTTCAAACATTAGTTTTATTTACTTTTTTACATTTACCATGCAGGTTATCAGTTTTAATTTTAATTGTTCTTGATTTCAGTTTATACTTTAAATTGCATCAAAAAATTTTTGTTTTTAAACTAAAGTTGTGTACAAAAGTTAAATCTTACATTTTGAACATAAAAAATAAGAGAGATTTGAGAATCATGAAGAAACGAAACAGACTATTGAATATTAATAAATCTCTTTTATCAATACATCGAAAAAGAGAATCAGAAAATTGCATGTTTGAGAAAATATGAAACTTTAAAAGCATTTCTTGTTTGTATAGAGCCAAAAAAATAATCAAAAATAAAGCTAATTTTTGATGCCCAAAACTATCAGAAATCATTCAAAAAATTTTTTGCCAACAAATTTTATAAGAAGGTGACTAAGGGTGTTCTGAATCTATTACGATGCCTAAGGTGCATCTCCAATACCAATTGTAATATCATTTCGTTATTCTGAAAACATAAATTTGAGATCATTTTGAATGTCCAAATATTTAAAAGGTTTTCAAACACTAGAATTGTCAAACAAGGAACTTATTTGTCACAATGAGAGTCACACTGAGCTTTGAAACTTCGTGTTTAAATCAATAACAATCATGAATTCCAATATATTATGTTATAAGCGAAAATAGAGAATTCATATAATTACCAATTTATAAATAAGCTGATAAAAATAATAATATATAAGTTAATTTAACAATATGGCTGACTTGATCATATTTACATTAACATAGAGAGAATAAGCTATATGTTCATTTTAAGAATGTTCTAATAATTAATACCGTAAAATTATAAATTTGTACATGATTTTTTTCTAGAAATATTTTCAAGATGTGTTTAAGAGGCAAAAAGAAATTTTAATTTAAACTAGATTTAGTGCTAAGTTTTTTTTATCAAATTATAATATTCATATTTTTTTCTAGTATTGTTTGAAAAATATGTATATAAAAATTTACTATATTTTAATGGAGTTTTTATGAAATTGAAAAAACCTACAATAGCCCCAACCTAAATGTTAAAACAAAAAAAGTTTAGAAACTTCCTTAAAAATATTTGGCTAGTTCTGAAAATTTTCATATTTTTGTTTAACATATAGCTTTAAAACATTTACAGGAAAAATATTTTTAGATACTGAGTATTACATTGCAAAATATTTTATTGAAAGGAAAGACTTAATGATTTTTTATTTTTAATATCAGCATTACACTAAAAGTTTATATTTCTTTTAACACAGCCTCTCTCAGAATTTCTTTCCTTAAACAATCCTAGATTGAAATTTAATTATATATATTCAAAAACCTAATATACATTTCATTTTTCTTTAATTTTAAAATTGAAATTAGAAAATTTTTTATGAAAACTTGGCTATTTTTAGGGCTCCGATCAACTTAAACATTTGTCGGCTAACTAGTCTATCTTCAGCACAAGATTTCCAGAATCCCTTCGCATTAAATACAGCCGAGGTAACAGCCGAATGGTTAGCGCTCTTGCCTTCGGTTCGACAGTTCGTGGGTTCAAATCCCACCTTGGGCATGAATGTTTATAGTGGTTTGGAATTTACTTTAAACCGAAGGTCTTAGTCTAATTAGCACTCGTGTGGAAAAAATGACCGTTGAGTGACAAGCAAATCAAACCAATCGCATTAAATACAAATGATAGCAAACTCTAAGTATTTAACATAGTCACCAAGTTTAAAAGAAATTAGAATTTATTATTTCATCAAGTAATCTTGCCTGATATACATAAAAAATTAAATTGTGTATATGTGTTATCTGGAAGTAGAAGAAAAATAGGACAATTTTATTAGCTTAAGGTAATTTCTTAAGTAAAATCTTTTAGTGTAATGCTGATAGGAAAATCGAAAGAATCCAAAACATTTTATTGAAAGAATCTTTCCTTTCAATAAAATGTTTTGGAAGTTAATGTGAAGTATCAAAAAATATGTGAAAAAATATATTCCTGTAAATATTTTATAACTATATTTAAAAAAAAATGAAAATTTTCAGAATTAGCCAAATATTTAAGGAAGTTTTAAAACATCATTTGTTATTGCACACAATTTTAAGTGTTGAAACATTTAGGTTGGGGCTGTTGTAATTTATTTGCAATTTTCGAAAATTCCGTTGAAATATTCTAAAATTTTATGCACATAATATTTCAACAATACTAGTAAAAAATATTTCAATATTATAAATTGATAAAAAAAGCTTAACATTAAATTAATTGAAATAATTTAAAAGTTTTTTCAGCCATTTAAGCACATCTTAGATTTTTTCTAAGAAAACATTATATATATATATATATATATATATATATATGTATGTATGTATGTATATATTGTTGTTGCAATCATAAAAATATGTTCAGAGGTTAAATATATGTTTACTCAAGAATTTCCAAATAATTAATTCTGTGAACTAATTCAAATTTATTCGTTTAAAATAATTATTCTGCTAATGAGCTACGTAAGTACAATATTGAAACATTTTTTTCAATTATTTACCCTGAGTGCCCAGCGAAGAATACTAATTTTCATTACATATAAACCTCATGACTGCTGAATTACCAGATTTTATTTACAAATGTATTAAAAATGAAAGCATTTCTATAAATCTACTGATGGAGCTAAAACATGCAGCTACTTTACCAGCGTTTCTAACATTTATGAATTGCCCCTTTAATATCTCAAGGATGATGTTTCTTTCTTATAATTGATAAATATATTAATTTTCTTCGCATAATACACAATAAACTGAAATTCCATGAGGGGTATTGTTTGCAACTGAAAGAGAAGCCCATTATTCTGCTCCTTGCATGCCTGCAAAGCTGAACAATATAAAAATCCCTGAAGTCAGGGTTTCCATTTATAGCTTTTGGGTTTTATATGTAAATAATGCTTAAAAACAAGAATTTATACATTAAAATACTAGACTAACACAATAAAGTGAAGCCATCAAAACAAAAACTAAAATCGTCTTTAGTTTTTGCTTTAAATTATTGTCAAGAATGCATTTGACTTCATGGGCGTGAAATTAATGAAAAATAAAAAATTGAATTCAAAATTAGTCTATTATTAGTTATTAATTTTTCTGTGAATAATGTAAGCAATTTTAAAGAAAATATATTTAAACTAGATGGACACTTAATTACTAGCAATATTGTAATAATATTACCATAACGAAATTTCTAATATGAGAAAAAGTCAGCTTAGTGTTGGTTTAATTAAAACCTATGTCAAACTAGCTTTTAATTGTAATGCATTATTGTTATCAAATATTACGCATCGAAAACACGAGAATAGAAAATAGCAAAATATGCTCTTCATAATATTTCTGTATCCAATTTTTTCTATTAAACGTTGTTATAAAATTATACCAGATAATGAATGTAAAAAAATGAAATTGAGAAAAAGAATTTCGTGTGTACTATGGCTCATGCTTTAAGCAATCATATTTTTAACATTTTTTCTATATTTATTTCCAAACAAGATTTATTCGTAAAAACTGTTTAAATAAGCAGTCTAAATAATTTTGAGGTGGAAGCTTAAATTCACAAAATAATTTTAGACAGCAGGTTAAATTTTCAACCGCATGATTATTTAGTTTCCTACCTTTATTAAGAAGTGAATTGTTTTATATGTTGAGTTAGGAAGTGATATGTTTTAATCTTTTGGAAATTTAACTTCTACACTATTGGTTTAATATTGTACTAACATCTACAATTTATCATGTAAAAAAAGTATCCTGTTGTATGCGTTTAAATTTCTAAATTCTGAGCTAATTTAAAATATAATAAACTCTTTACTGTCAAACAAAATATTTTATTCAAGAAATATTGCTTTTACTCATGGAAGTTTATTACACTACATTGAGTTATTACATTGCTTAGGATGTGCGTGATAGATGACGTTTACTACATATTCTGTTAACAGCAAATCGTCAGAAAAGTGATTCCTTGCACAACTAAGGATCACGATAATTGGGCCTGAGGAGCTACCAGGCGTGTTGGCAGGTGGTGGATTGCTGAACGTCCTGTAGGAATGACAGGATAGCCTTGAATATAGAATCAGAGGCCGTGAACTAGCTCCCGTAAAGCCTGGTGTTATGCGACCCGTGACTAGGGTTATTTGGCACCGCTGTAATGGTGTCTTAACGGAGCTTCTAGTTGCCTCAGCTTTTTTGCCTTGCCCAGTAACTCAAGGAATGCTCGGTTGACTGTTATATTACCTATATTGCCTTATTAATTGTTATCTTGTGGCTGAAAAGACACAAGAAATAACAAACCTTTCTGCATTTGCAGTTGAAGCCTATGAAGTAGATCTTGCTGAAAAAGACAAGAGAACTCAGAGGCAATCTAGTGAAGGGGCGGCAATGAATCCTTCACAAGAGGTAGAAGTGACCTCCAAACCATACTCTTCTGGTTAAAAGCAGGAAGCTATCGCTAGCATAACTGACTCTCTGACCAGAATCATCTGTGGATCATCAGCGAGGATTGCCTCTGAAATTCTAAGATGCTCTTGGCAGAAGATACGTTTAATCGTAAGTTTCATAACTGGGCACTATTATTTCAAAAAACACCTCCATAAAGAGAGACTGTTTCAGCAAGACCCTATCTGCAGGAAATGCCATGCAAGAGGATACGGCCAATCATATCATTTTCGAATGCGAGGCCCTTTCCCCCCTGCCTAGATTGACTTCTTTAGGCATCATCCATACTAGAGAGTTACACCAAGACTTCATTAAAAGGGTTATTGGACTTTATTAATAAAGTGGGTGACCCGGCAACTGGAACTAGGAAACATTAGGTTAAAAGTTAATAGTACAAAATGCTTATAAAAACAGAGGTGCCCAATGAAATACAAATTCAACTCTAAGAGGAAGAAAAAGAAAGGATCATGATTTGAAAAACTGTTTCATTTTTATGCATAAATAACTGCATGATTGCGAAAATTTAATATATTATACCTAAAGCTATGTACCCTGGTAATGTTGCTATTTTATATGTGAAAATAAATTAAAAAAAGCATTATAGAAGCTGAATACATTTAGCAAAATTACATAAATTCAAACAATATCGCAAAATTAATTGTTTCAATCAATATCGTGAAAATGTGTCATATTTCGCTTGGGACATGCAATTTAAGTCGGGACATGCAATTTAAGTCGAAGATTCCACAAAAAATTATAAAATTTGTATATAATATAAAAATAATACTTAAAAAAATTACATTATTAATAATATACATTGATAAAAATACTCACATTATTAATAATATAATTTGATAAAAAAATATCACATAAAATTAAATGAATGTAAATTAGAAATCCAATTTCTGTTTTTAACCATAATACAGAAATACATGTGAAAAAAAGAAAACTATGTATATAGTTGAAATTATAAAAACAAATTCTTTAAACTTTTTTTAAAATATATATTGTAAATTGCATGTACACTATGGACGATTTGGAAAGGATTATATTTACCTAAATTAATAAACTGTATGTTTTCTTCCAGAAATTGCTAATACTTAATAATTTAAACTAATGCAAATTTTCTATTGTCATTTTTTCTGCTACCAGATTACATATACACAAAGCCACTATAAATTGTCAGATAAATCTTTGTAATTTACCTTTGTAATTTAGGGTGAAAAAATCTGGAAATATACTGCTTTAAGTCTTTGGGGAATATTAAATTTAAATTTGAAGCAGTGGATTTATATGAATCCATTGCTGGGAATAAAAAGTAGTTATATTTTTAACATTAATAGCTTTTAATACATATGCTGTGTAATGTAACCACAAAGAGATAATTAATTACTTACATAATTAGGACATGGTTTAATTAACATAGAATATTATACTGTATTCGGAAATTCATAGTAGGTATTATTTTATATAATCAAATTGATTTTTGAGTGTGACATATTCATTTTTATTGTTAGATATTTTTTTAATTAGAAAATATTAAATACTCCGCCATTCAAAAAATTCTTAAATTAATAAATGTTAAAATAACAAAATAAAATATTTAGATACAAATGCAGAGCAAATGTGAAAGACTATGTTCAAATATGCAGAATGTTTGTGTGTGTGGATGAAACAACTGCCTTAGTCTTGTTTGTTTGGGGCATTTTTGTCATTATCTGCCGACTGAGATTTCAAAAATCTTTTCAAAGGAACATGAACAATGTCGGCAAGGATATGATAAATATGTTGTGATAGTGAGATACAATCTATGAAAAATAATAAATCTTGTGAATTCATGCCAACTATATGGTCATATGCGTGGTTTTCTTTCTAAGTTACGAAGAATTTGACTATGTTTGGAGTTCGAATTGGTGTATCCTGTGGGTGACCAACTAGTAAAAATACCCTTCTTTCTGTCTCTTGTAGGGTCTGAAAAGGTGGAAGTTATGTTAATCGCTGTATTCAGGTTTTATAATTAAAGGACTTTATGTTTCTGTGTAAATAATATTTGTGAAACTCATAAATTATAACATAATATTCAGACAATGTAGTGAAGCTAGTTAGAGTGATCATTGGAAGTCATGCTCCATTTAACATGACACCAACTAACCAAGAAAACGAGATTGAAGTCGAAATCAGTCTAATATTATATTCCATCTATATTCTTGTTAACATTAAAAATAATTATGAAAGTAAAAAAAATATAAAATAAAAAATAAATAATTTTGAAAGTAAGTAAACAATATTCAACTCAGTGAGTAGAAAGAAAACTGCTAAGCATTAAATATATTTATGTTACATAATCTCTGATCAGAAAACGGTGAGAAAATTTATTCTTTGGACAAGTAAGAATCACGATTTGACTGGCTGTTTCATTTGAGACACGAAGATTAGCATCATTCTGTTTAAAATTTCTATAGCTAGGATTGTTTTACATGCACTGTCAATGCATTGAAAATATTATATTTGCAAACAGGATTTTTTCCACAGAATGGGATTTTTGTGTGCATTGTTAGAAAAATATTATTAATTATAGATTGTTTAGTACGTTTTTTATTTGTCTCAATCCTCTAGCGCGATGCTCGGCAAAACATGGCTCGCGGGCATATGAGGCTATTTGCTCCTCGATTACTACCCTTCTACAAAAAGTTTAATCCAAATAGGGAATATTATTTACTATGAGAAATAATCAATCTTGGGTATTCATGCCAACTATATGGTCATTTGCGTGGTTTTCTTTCTAAGTTACGAAGAATTTGATTACATTTGGAGTTCGAATTGGTGTATCCTGTGGGTGACCAACTAGTGAAAAACATTTACTTCTTTCTGTCCCTTGTAGGGTCTGAAAAAGTAGAAGATATGTTAATCACTGCAGTCAGGCTTTATAATTGTTGAATTTTATGTTTCTGGGTAAATAATATTTATGAACATAAACTCTTATAAATTATAATACAATACACTTAGAAAATATAGTAATGTTCCATTTACTTCCTAGACATGACACCATCCAACCAAGAAATCGAGATTTAAGTCGAAATCGGTCAAATTTTAGATTCCATCTGCTTTCGTGTTAACAATAAAAATAATTTTGAATGAAAACAATATTCAAGGCAGTGAATAAGAACATAATTACTAAGCATTTTTACTAAGCAAGTTTTAAATATATTCTTATTTCACACATTAGTATTTATTATAGTACGTTGTGTAAATACAGTGGTTATGATGTGAGTGGTATATTATGTTACATAATCTCTTAACAGTAAACGGTGAGAAAGTTTATTCTTTGGACAAGTAAGAATTATGATTAGAATGACTTTTTCATTTCAGACATCATTCTGATTAAACAATTCTATAGCTAGGATTGTTCTATATGCACTGTCAATATATTGAAAAATTTATATTTGCAAACATGATTGTTTTTTTTCCCACAGAATGGGATATTTTAGGTGCATTGATAGCAAAAGTATTTTTATTTATAGATTGTTTATTACGTTTTATTTTTGTCTTAATCTTCTAGCGCAATGCTCTGCAAACCATGGCTCGCTGGCATTATGAGGCTCGTTTCTCCTCGATTACTGTCCTTCTGCAAAATGTTTAGTCCAAATATGGAATATTATTTACTATTTTGCTTTATAAGAGATAAGTAAAAAAGTTTTAAAAACAAGACTTTAACTAAGGTTTACATTTATAGAAAACTAAAGTAGCGCAGAGATTGTACAAATGGAGCAAAAATGCTTCGAAATCTTTCTTTTAACAAGCACCATGATTTTTACCTTAACATAAATTCTCCGTCAGTAAGTTTGAAATAGTTTTCGATATCAATTTCCATAAGAAAAAAATGTCGAAATTTCAACTAGCTGAGCGAAGAATATGACAGGTGGAATAATTGGGGTATTTTTGCTATTTAGAAATAAAAGTAATCAGGAGCCTTATGAATATTTCGTGATGAATAAAGCCTTACTTACCATTGCTTTATTAATCATGAAGCAGTATGTAATTGCACATTTTGAGAAGAAATTTTTCAAGTAATGAAATTCGTGATGAAGTTTATTAACTTCAAAATAAAAAAAACACATACAAAGAAAAAGAAACAAACTTTTTTGATGTTAGGAGAAGTAATTTGATTAGAAAACTTATTGTCTCTTTTTGCAGAAATATTGAAATAGAACACCAGTTGACATTCCATATCTATTAAAATATTGTCGAAAATCTCTAGTTATTATTAAGCAAATCTTTTCAGTAATATCTTTAAATAAATATTGTTATTTAGTTTAAAATATAGTTTTCGAATAATAGTTTTCTAATAGTCTTCTATTAAAATATAATAATAATATGAGAAATAATAGTTATCAGGAACAAAAATTTATAAAAAAATTATGTGAAATTAAAAGAATATAACTCAGAAATCCATTCTACTTTTAATTAAAATTATGGAATCTTTTGTAAATAAAAAAATAATATATATGTTTGCAATAATAATCCAATAATAATTTACTTAAATTCACGATGATTGTTATTTTAAAAGCGCAGTTTGATATCTCAATGTGATAAGTTCATCGTCATAAGTAAGTTTATTGTTCAATAATATTTGAATTTCAAAAGATGTTAAATATTCGAATATTACAAACGTTCTGAAATTTATAGTATCTGATTAATGAAATGCTATATTTAAACGCAAATGTAGCTTATGTGAAAAACTAATGTTTATATTTGTAGAATGTTAGATAACATAATTGTGATCTGGTTTTTTAGGGCGTTTGTTTGAATTACATGCTGTTTGAGGCTTCGAAAAGCGATGTAAACAAACATTAGTAATATAGCCAATTATACGTAAAATATGTTGTGCAATCGATTTATTCCATTTCAAATAATAGCTGATTGGTAATTACGGCAATTCTGGAGAAAATATGCGCGTGTTTCCTTGTAAATTAATAATAGTTTTCTATTTTTGCTGCTCAAATTTGAGTAACAAGTGGAGACCCAACCATTAAAGGCCTCTCCTTTCTAATCCGTAGTAGGGCAGAAAAGGTGAAAGAAATTTCAAAATTTAAAACATTAATTTAGATATATAATTCCTCTTACAATCAAAAATTCATTTATTAAAAATTGCTAAGCTTAATAATGAAATTTTATGTCATAATGTAGAAGAAATACAATCCTTATGATGTGCGATACCTTTCCCAGATTTCGAGAACAATTGTTAGAAATAGAACAATACACTGACATGATTTTAAAATTTACTGCTGATACTCAAAAGGAACCAATTGCTATTGCAATAGCATTATAGGGATGAATATTGTCTGTTTTGTTTCGATTTTGATTTTTTTATTGATAATAATATTAATGTGGATAAAATGTAGCACAACCTAAAGCCAGAATTTTGAAAATAATGATTGGGAAAATATTTATTAGGCACCTTTTAATATAATGGTTAAGGTCATTTGTTTACAAAATTCAATACAATGTTTTTATATATTTCAATTGTGGAAATCAAATTAATTTTAGATAAAATGTGATATTTAAAACTAATTATTTTCTAGAAATACTTATAGTTTTTTTTAATTTCTTGTATTCAATTCTACTTTCCTCGTGTTAGATGCATATGTTCACATGTACTTTAAGAAAATTAGCTCGTTACATTATCTAGATTAGTAGGGAATTAATAATTTCATCGAAAATTACATAAATAGAATTATGTTTCATCACATAAAGAATGATTCATATTTGTTTATAGATTAAATTAGAAAATCGATTTTTATTGGCATGAAACGCTTTTAAAGATTACTATTCCCTTAATAAAGATGCGAATGAATAATTAATGAAGGGAAAAATTTAATTAATTAATGCAAAATGTTCTTTAATTAATGCAATATTTAGATATTATATGATATTATGATTACTACGGTTATACTTACAACACATTTTATATAAGCTTTCGAATACATATCGCATCACTTCTTCGTAATTAAAAGCATAGACCCATATCTCTTGTCCCGCTGGATGGCTGAAAGATACATTACTTCAGGCAATTTCTGCATACCAAAAACTTTTTCCAACGAATTTGTGTTGAAGACCTACTTAGTAATTGTTGAAGAAAAAGGTAATATTTAGCAAAGATATGGGTTATTTTCGTATACATATTACAGTTTACGGAATATTATTGCCCTTTATCAACATTAAATATGCGGCTTTAAAAACTAATGTTGGTTAACTTACGTCTAGAAAGTATGTTAATTGAAAACACATTTAAAGGCACTGGTTTGAAAAAACAAATCTTCTGATATTATAAAATAATTAATTTTATAAGTAAGAAAAATGATGGCTTGCATTTAAATGTGAAAAAACGTTTAGTATTTTATTCATAAATCTTCAAGTTGGGGTCCAAAACATTCAACAAAAAATACAGCTTATTAAAAATTAAAAGAGAGTGAACTCTCATTTATAACAATATATTAATAAATGTCTACGCGTTTAAAATAAATATTAGAATATTTATTATAATTTTTACTTTTTATGTATTTCTTGATTTAAGAATTAAAGGTATTTTGTGAGATTTCTTCCATTTTATATAATTTCAGTTTATTTCAAGAATTTCATTCTGACAATTCAATTTCCGGCACCTTGTCAAGTGTATGATATCTGAAATATTTTACCAGAAAGTAAAATAAAATAAAAATTAACGTTTGTGTTTACTTGAAATACCGTAATACATATATAATAATAATATGTTATATGTGTACGGCGTACCATGAATTAAAAGTAAAGATAAAATCCAAGAGAAATACCTTCACTTGAACAAATTATCATATCATCCAACAGAAAAGTTGTGTTTATTTATTTTTAACAAGGTAAAAATTTTTAGTAAAATAACAGATTTATTAACAATTTTCAGTTAAAATTTAAGAGGGAGTGGACGGAAAATCACATTGAAGAACATGTAGACAAATAGTAACAAAACGGTAATATATAGTATTAATTATAGATTTTGGTACATTGTAAAAAATGTGACTCTTGTAAGAGATTTTTTAAAAAATTAATAACACAAGTAAAATTAAATATTTCAAAATTATGCCATTCAATTGTGTTGTTTCAAAATTTAAGTTTAATTATTTCACTTGAAATGCGTATAAAAATTTTTATTTTAGTCATTGAAAAATTTATTAGACTTTGAAATATTTGAGAATCGTTGCAAATAATTTTATAATTATGATATAAATTCATATATTTGTTTTTAATTCTGGTAACAAATTCTGGTAACAAAAGAGACTGAATTTTCAGGACAACATTTCTGGAGACCTTTATCATTTATGTTGCTCAATGCGAATGATACCCAAATAAATATTACTACTAATTAGGTAAAAAACACATTTTAATTTAACGTGTGCTTCAAGCGTAAAACTATTTCCCATTAATTGCATTTGTAACATTTTAGGCCAAATTTCATATTACTTGTGAAATTTTATTGAAAGTTTTTCACCTTCGATATTTTATTTATAAAATAAAATCAGCGTACTCTTTGAAAGAATAAAATAATACATTTTGAGTTAAAAGATTAAATATGTAGCTCAAGATGAAAACCAAGCCTTCAAGTGTATGATATGGAATCATTTTAAGTGGCCTCATTTTATAGTTCTTATAGGTTTTGATACGTATTTTTGTATGAATTATTGAAAAGAAGTACACTTAAATAAAAGTGCTACAACTCTTTCATTGCATCTTCTTAATGCATAATATGAAATAATTATAATTTTTCAAAATTCTAATCAATAATCTGATGAAGGAGAATTACAGCAATATCAAAAATCGTTAAATTTGAATTACTTACATTTCTTTAGATATTATGATTAGAGCCTTGTAATTATTTTATATTAACTTCTTTATGCATTTCATCTTTGAATTGTTTTTCAATTTGCAGGAACATTTAATAATCCAACATTACAGTTATTTAAAATTATTTTCTATTTAAATGTAACAAACTTATCTTAGAATTGTAATATTTAAGTAGGTCTGAAATGTGTTATGAATTCAATATTTTCTTTACGTTTATTTGAATGATATCATTTAACATGTTTGTGACGTTTAATGCAATTATTTTTATGTTTATAAGTACGTAGAGTTTTCTTTCAATAAAATTCAGTCCTTAGTATTATGTTGTTTACTCATCGAATAATATTTTATCGCATTTCACACACCTGGGTCCTTTTTCAGTTATAAATTTATAGGTCTTCTACATGATATCGATTGAGTAAGAATCATCAAAAAACTAACTTTTGGTACACCAGTGACTAACTTCTACTTCTGCATTCAAATCATCACTAATAATTTGAATTATTTTCCTGTATAATTTTAATCACCTGGTTATCTGCATCCATCTATTTCAAGTTATGAATAAAAAATTCTTTAATATATTTTAATAATTATTATATAAGAATATAATCCAAATATTCTTCTGACACTAATAGATTTCTTTCCAAAATTCATCTACATGAATTATTGATGCATGTATTTTCTTTAGGTCATAGTTTGGAGAAATTTTAAAGAGGAAAGGAAATGAAAATATTTATAAATGTTTAATCGATTTAGATGAATTAAGCAAAATCTAGGAAGTAGGAAATCCAAAGTCAATTGATTTCTATACGTGATCATGAAGTCTTTTTATTTTCTATCTTAATATAAAAAAATTTAAGAATGTTTCACATTATTATGTTTTATAAAGATTATAATGTCATACCGAATAAATTTTTGGGTTATAATGGATTTATGGAAACTCATATGACACTTTTTTTGCGTCAAAAAGTTTGATTTTTTTATAAAAATTTGTTTTATATTTAAACAAAGCGATTTAAAATTAAATTCTATCCTTTACATTTTACAGAAATTAGAAAATAATATTTATGTTCTCAAAAATACAAAAAAATTAAAAAAAATAAAACTTTGAAGAGTGAAGTAAAATATATTGCTACGAAATACATAATGAAAATGAAAATTTCGTGAAAATTTCATGATTCGCTTATTATGTTTATTGAGAATAGAATATTTTGCAGGATATATTTTAAACTTATTTCCATATATATACAAGGTTTTTTTTTATTTTGAAAAACTGTAATTATAATAGCAATTTTTACCATTTGTCAGATTTAATTTATCATTTTTTTTACATGACAGTTGCGTGTATGTCTGTATATAGTATAATAATTCACTCCAAGCAAAAATTATACTTTGTGCGATGTAAAACGCAATTTTATTTCACAAAAAAGTATCAAATTCAAAATTTCGTTTACCCCTATTAGAATAAAAAATTTATTATGGGTTATAATCTGTGTACATTCAATTTAAAAAAATCGCTTACTTATATTTGAATCATAACATTTTTTAAACATCATTATTTGTATCATTTTATTTAAAAAACAAAATTTACAATACATTTTTAATTTTGAAGAAATTACACAAAACTTATTAAAAATATAATTTTAAAAATTTAAAATTTTAATTTATAATGTTGAAAAGAATCTGAGGCACATATTTTTCCAGAAAATTATAAGATATTATTATGAAAAATCTTAAATTTCTTGTTTTTGTTAATTTTTTAAAAAAATAAATTTTAATTAATTTTTAAATAAATTTTAATTTGTGGAGACACAACTAAATGTAATTTATTTAAGTTTTAATTGATGTACTTCATTTTCGTTTCTAGGTATAGACAATAATTAATAGTGCTGTGTTTCTGCTTTCAACATCCAACTTATAAATGTCTTGCTATTGAAAAGGTTTATCTGTTATGTTTCATAAATACATATATTTTCTTAGTATAACGGAAAAATCTTTTTTTCTATTGTTAATGGGAATGAGTATTTTTTTTATTTATGTTTTCTTATAGTTTAATTTATGATATAAAAGTATGATTTTATTAAATTTGCTTAGAATAAATATTAAAATTAATTATTTCCAATTAATTAGTTTTTGTTTTAATAATTAAAATGAGTGAACATTAAAAAAACGTACAGCATTAGGATTATAATTCAGATTAATAATTGGTTAAATCTAAAACTTGACAGTTTATAAGTTCTATTAAATGTTGTAGAATTCTTAATATTCTTCAGATGAATTCATATATTTTAATTAATCTGAGAAAATAGATTTCTTTTCTCTTATTTAAAGATCATGAGTAGACATTGACAAGAAACAAACGTAAGAGATTTTAATAGAGCCACTTAAATTTGAAATTTTTCAAAAAAAAAAATCATTAATAATTAAAAAATATATAACGTAAATATAAAGCTTCCAATGACGCTATATCCATTTTTCTGTCAAAATATAAATGTATTAAGGAAAATCAGTGCTTCGGGTAAAGAATGCTTAGAATTTTTTGCGAAACAATTAGCTCAACCATCTGACAAAAACTAGTTTTAATTTAAAATTTATGTTCTATAATTGAAATATAATTACACAATACAATAAAATGTTATACGATTCTCTTTGCAATAGCGTTTTATGCTGTTGAACAAAACAAATTAGGATTTAGATTTATTTCTGCAATATAATCTTCGTAATATTAAAATTTTGTGGACTCTTCAGTAAGTACAGGATGTCCCAAAACGAGCGCATGAAATCTGGACAGCTAGATTCCTCGTTGGGAATGTACTCTCAGGGTGCCCATAAAAACTGCATAAAGAAACGTCCATACGATCCTTAAATTACGAGAATATTATAAAAAAACAAAGAATGACGTCACTGCCAGTACAAGAAAATAACTATTGGACATTTCAACTATAGTATTTCCATATCTTTTCAGACGATAATGCTTAAAACGTTCGCCACGTATATCGCGTCATGCATATGTGAGCGCCTTGGAATAACGTTATAAACCACCGTTGAACTGGTAATTAAATGGCTGCATTCTGCAGCTACCAGTAGTCTTCATGTGGTGGCGCTATATTTGGTTTTTGAGTACTGCGACTTGAACTTGATGTACGGCCGATGTAATGGATGTGCCTTACAAACTGCTAGGAAGTATGCCCGTCGATGTCCACTGCCAGTACTGCTGTTGATATGTTCAATAAAGTGTTTTATCTTGCACCGGTAGTGACGTAATAATTATGAATAACTATAATAAAAGTAGTGACGTAAACTATGAATAGTACAGGAACGCTTCTTTGGAAAGCTGTTATATACTCCTAACGAGGAATCTAGCTGTGCTGAGTTTATGCGGTCGTTTTGGAACACCCGCAATATATGAATGATCCGAATAGAAATGTTTAATTAACACTTTTTTTATAAAAGATGTAAATTGTTAATTTATATTTATTGGGAAAAAAGAGTGTTAAGAAAAAAGTATTATATTTATATATTATATAAGAGATTATATATATAATAAATATAATCATTTTTTTATAGAAAAAGAGAACAAAATGAGAATTAGATTGCTTGAATGTAAATGAAAAAAATGAGACATAATTCCGTACAATAAGCTTTATACAGAATTTAGTGTCTACATTTTTATATCAATTAATTTCAAAAATAATACATAAATTATATTGTAGATAATTTTACTAATAGTAAACAGTAATAAATTCTTAAAATGTAAACATTTAGGTAACAAATAAATGAGCTTGTGACAGTTGTGTGATATCTAATAGGACAAGACTCTTTAGCAGAACATTCCTACATTATGAAAACATGTATAAATACCCAATTGATGAGAAACGATATATTGATTTCGTACCACCTTCTAATATGTAAAGGTTTAAAGAGAGAGTATTGGGAAAATATAGGAATGTCACCAAAATTTATTTACAACCAAGAGCTACCAATAATTATAGAAGCTTATATTGGCTTGCTTCTTTTAAAATGCTTTCTAATACTTTTCGATTGTTCTTTTAAGCAAATTTGTATTGTTAAAAAATGGCTCATGGTTTTAACAATCATTCACAACATATTTTTCAATATTTATTTCCGAACAAATTTTTTTTCGTAAAAATTGTTAACTAAATCAGCTTAAGTGATTGTGAGAGGGAAGCTTAAGTTTGCAAAATAATTTTAAGCATCAGGTTAAATTTTAAACAACATGATTATTTACTTTTCTATCTTTATTAAGAAGTAGAATTATTTATGTGTTGAGTTAGGAAAGGATATGTTTTAATCTTCTGGAAATTTATCATGTTAAGGTCCTGTTATATGCGTTTAAATTTCTAAATTCTGAACTTATTTAAAATATAATAAACTCTTTACTGTCAAAAAAATATTTTATTCAAGAAATATTCATTTTACTCATAGAAGTTTATTATACTACATTGAGTAATTACATTATTTAGGATGTGCGAAGTTTATGACGTTTACAACATCTTCTTTTAACAGCAAATTGTCAGAAAAGTGATTCCTTGAACAAGTAAGAGTCACGATTTGAAAAACTGTTTCATTTGGATGCACGAAGAACTACATTATTGCGAAAGTTTAATGTAATATACCTAGAGCTATGTACCCTGAGAATATTGCTATTTTAAATGTGAAAACAAATTAGAAGAAATATCATAGAAGCTGAATACTTTTGGCGAAACTACATAAGTTCAAACAATATAACGGAAATAATTATTTCAAACAATATCGTGGATTTTTGTTATATTTCGCTTGGGACTTTTTGCAATTTAAATAAAAACTTCCTCAAAAATTATTAAATTATTATATAATATCTAAATTTTAAATAATGCACACAGAAAACTCACATTATTAGTAATATTATTTGATAAAAAAATTACAATTTAATTTAAATTAAAAATCCTTTCTGTTTTTAACCATTATGCAAAAATAAATTCGAAAAAAATAAAATCATATATATTGTTGAAAATAGGAAAACAAGTTGTTAAAATTATTTTAAAGTTTTAAATGCAGGTTACATGTAAACTATGGATAATTTGGAAAGAATAGTATTTACATAAAATAAATAAACAATATGTTTTTTCGAGAAATTGTTAATAGATAATACTTTAAACTAATGCAAAATTCTTATTATCATTTTTTCTTCTGCTACCAGATTACATATACACAAAGTCAATATAAATTGTCAGATATATTTTCCACATTTACCCGGAGAAAAAATTAAAATACTGTTTAAGTCTTTGGTGTATATTTAATTAACTTTTGAACCAGTGGATATATATGAATCCAGTGGTTGGATTTAAGAGTAGATATATTTCGAACATTAATAACTTTGAATAATTTTTAACATGCTGTGCAATGTAACTACAAAGAGATAATTAATTCCATATATATAGGACATGGATTAATTAACATAGCATTCCAAGGTAGTGAAATAACCTCTAATGGTATTGGAAAATTGTTCTTAAGTATTGTTACATTTCACTAAAGATTTTTTTAAAATTAAAGTTTAAAAATCACTAAAAAATTAAAAAAAATTACATATAATATAGTTTTTCAATAATATAAGAAATAATAGTTATCAGCAATAAAAGTTAAAAACACGGTTATTATATATATAGATAATAAAAGTTTTAAAATAATGTTATTATATATATATATATATATATATATATATATATATATATATATATATATATATATGACTGATATAATTTATAATATAAATAACTTGGTACCATAAAATCTGTAGGATAAGAAAGAATGTGAGTGTATGTTCCTTACTTATAATTGGAGAAATTAATATTTCTTTGCGCTTTACTCAATATACTCAAATTAAAATGAATGCTATTGTAAATGCGCAGTTTTATATCTCAATGTGATACGTTCATTGTCATAAATAAGTTTACTTTTCAACATTTTTTTTAATTTTTTCAAATGAGATTAAATATTTGAATATTACAAACGTTCTCAAATTTATAATATCTGAATAACAAAATGCTATACTTAAACACAAATGTAGCTTATGTGAAAGACTATTGTTTATATTTGCATAGTGTTAGATAACCCTGCCGTGGTTTGGTTTCTTAGGGCATGTTTGAATTACATGTCGTTTGAGACTTCGAAAAGTGATCCAAGCAAACATCAGTAATATAGCAAATTACACGTAAAATATGTTTGCGCTATCGATTTATTCCATTCTAAATTACAACTGTTTGGTAATTACGGCAAATCTATAGAAAATATTAGTGTTTATCTTTGAGAATTATTAATAGTTCTCTATTTTTGTGGCTCAAATTTGCGTAACATGTGGGTGTCCAACTAGTAAAGATCTCTCCTTTCTACTCCGTAGTAGAGTAGAAAAGGTGAAAGAAATGTTAATGTAGTTTGTTAGAGGATTTATAATCATAAAAATGTATGTTTGCATGTAAATAATATTTAAAAATGTAAAAAAATGTATTAAAATATTAGTCAGACAATATAGCGAAGCAGGTTAGGTGTCATTAGCAGTCTGGGTTCTATTTGAATTCTTTTACATGAAATTATCAAAATATATCCTAAACAGCAGGTTAAATTTTAAACTACGGATTATATAAAAATAACATTTCCTCGTTTACTAAGAAATGGAATACTTTATACGTCAATTTAGTAAATAAACATACCTAAATTATCTGGAATTATTATTTTTAAAAGTTCACATGTTACTGTCACACTGGATAAAATGCAGCACAAACTAAAACCAGATTTTTAAAAAATAATTATTGGATAAATATTTATCAAGCAACTTTTAATATAACGGTCATGGTCATTTGTTCACAAAATTCAATATATTGTTTTCATAGATATTTATTGTGAAAATCAAATTAATACTATCTAAAATTGATATTTGAAACTAATAATTTTATAAAAACAGATATAGTTGTTTTAAAATCGATGTATTCAAATCTACTTTCCTCTTGTTAGATGTTTATGTTACCATGTACAATAATAAAAAAGAGCGTGTTACATTATTTAGATTAGTAAGAAATTAATAACTTCCCGTAAAATTACATAAATAGAATTATTTTTCATCACAAATAATAATACATATTTGCTTATAGACTAAAACAGAATATCGAAATTTTATTGACATAACACGCTTCCATAGTTTTCGGTTCCCTTAATAAGATGCGAATGAGAAATTAATGATTGAAAAATTTCATTAATTAATGCAAAATTTGCGAATTTTCAGATATTACGATTACAACTGTTATAGTTATAAACAAATTTTATATAAGTTTTTAAATTCATATCGCATTTCTTGAAAGTTCGGTGGTTAAAAGATACGTTACTTCTGGCAATTTCTGCATTTTTTCATCGACATCATGTTGAAGACCTACTTTGTAATTGTTGAAGAATAAGGTAAAATTTAGCGAAACATTGGTTATTTCAGTATACATATTAAAATTTACGGAACAATGTTAACCGTGATCTCTCAACATTATATGTCCAGCTGTAAAAACTAATCATGATCATGACTTACGTATAGAATGTATATTAATAGACAACACATTTAAATGCAGTGGTATGAAAAAATAAATTTTCTAACATTTGAAAAAAAAATAATTATATAGTTTAGACAAATGATTCCTTGCCTCTTTAAATGCGAAAAAAAACTATTTAACGTTTAAGTATTTTATTCATATGTCTTCTAGTTGGTGTCAAATAATTCAACAAAAAATGCAGCTTATTGAAAGTTGAAACAGAGTTCTCGTTCATTCTTGGATCTAATATGTTTTACGAAGTGTCGGCCTGCGTAGCAGGCACTTTACTTCTTCATCTGTTGTAGCTCCATGAGGAGACAAAACATGTCTTTACTCACGGAGAGCGCTAGCCTGACTGCGTGTAATAGCCAATCAGCTAAGAGTGTATGCTTGTTCATTTATAACATATAATTAAATGTCTACACGTTTATAATAAAAACTGAAATATTAATGATAACTTTTACTTTTTAAGTATTTCTTGATTTAAAAAATTAAGCATATTTTGTGAGATTTGTTACATTTTTTATAACTTACATAATTTTATTTGAAGAATTTTAATTTTTCAGACGAATCTGTTACCAACACCCTGTTTTAAAGCTATATCTGAAAGATATTACCAGGAAATAAAATAAAATAAAAGTTGAACGTTTGCTTAACATGAAGTATCGTAATATAGATCTGATAATAATATGTTATATATGTATGGCATACCATGAACTACAAAGTAAATATAAAATCCACGTGAAATACCTGTCACTGGGACAATTTATGCTACGATCCTACAGAAAAGTTGTATTTACTTATCTTAACGATGAACACATTTTTAGCAAAAAAACAGATTTATCAACAAATTTTATCTTTGTTTGAGTCCGTATTTAAATTTAAACATTAACTAATTTTTTTATTAAAAACTTAATTCATACAAAATATAAAAAAAGTTCAACATTTTTTATTCAAATGATTGCATAAATTGCATCATTGTTTTAGTTAAAATTTAACAGGGAGTGGCTGGAAAATCAAAATGAAGAACTTGAACACATGTAGTAACAAAACAAGTATTTATGTGAACAATAGTTTTTGCGATATTGTAAAAAATGTGCATCTTGTAAGAGAATTTTTTTTAAAAATTAATAAATTAGTAACACAAGTAAAATTAAATATGTAAAATTATCCGATTAATTTGTTCTGTTTCAAAATTTTAGTTATATTTGATAATTTGATTGATTTGATAATTTGATCATTGAATTTAAATCATTTGATTAACATATAAAAAATTTTATTTTATGCATTGAATAGAAATATAAGACACTGAAACATTTTAGAATCGTTGCCCATATATTTTCTAATTATGATATAAATTCAAATAATTGTTTTTTAATTTCGAAGCAAACTTATGATTTCTGATCAAAATGTATACTTAAATTGAACACTAAATTATTTACCTTGAAATATACTTCCCATAAATTGCATATAATGCTTACAAAAATGTCATATTAAACATTATACTATTCATTTTGTAGATTAGTCACAAGACCAAGTATCTTTCACTCTTAAAACCCAAATTTCTCCAGTTGAAATATACAAAAAACAAACGAAGATCTGGAAGCTAACATATCTTTTAAAAGGGAAATTAAATTAGTTAGCCTAAAGGATAACTTAGATATTGAAAGCAAATCGTCTATTTCAAATTTCAAGTAAAAAGAAAATATATAGGCAGAGCTGAAAGAAAATTTGTTATGGAAGATCAATGACCAATGCCTAGAAAAGGAATGGTTACAAAATTTTAGAAAGAGATTCCAGATGTATACAGAACAAAAACTGGAATGATTTGTAAATTGTTCGCCTAGTGTATTACCATACATCTTCATATCCCTAACTTCAATGCAGAGATTTCCAATATCTACCTGCCTTTCGAGAACTTGAATATGAAATTAAAAGAATTCCTTTAAAAGGTTCTTTTTAGGACTCCGTAAGCAATAACAGAATATCACTACTTTGAATGTGAAATCATGAAATGCAAAATAGCAACATTCAACTCAGTCAGGCACTCTGACCACTAGACAGGGTTGGTGGCTTTATTGCGTTTTCTGTATCTTTTTTATAACTAAAATCTTATTTATATGGATTAATTTTGAAATAAAGCAATAAGAAAAGATAAGTATTATAAATTACTTATGATAGTTTGCTTTGCAGACTGTTTGAATCCAGCTTAATTTACCTCCAACTTCCTCTGAATGCCATTATATTAAGCTTAAAGAATAACTTCCCAAATATTTAAAGAGCTAATTCAAGTAAAACTATCGGAACATTAAAACCGTTAACATACACGAAATATCATATATTAGCTACTTCCAGCAACAAGCTTATAATAAGCTATTGCTTCTAATAAAGAAAAAAGTTTGTTTTTACGAGGATTGAGAGGTTCACATTTCCAACTATGTTTTGAAATATTGTATAATTTTATTGGTAGTAGACTTTATATAAACATATAAGTAAATTATATTCTGGCTTGAAAAGATAAATGAGACTAAATTTTTTTCTTCTCATTTTGACAAGTTTTACATCGTCAAACGCGATAAGAACAGACGGAATTTTATATAAAACACCTATTCTAGAGTCCTTTATCCTATCATCTTTTCCAATTCGTTTGATATCCAAATGAATATTACTAATAATTATGTGAAGAGAAACGTTTATTTATCGTGTGCATTAAGCGTAAAACGTTTTCCCATTAATAGCATTTGCAACATTTAAAGCCAAATTTCTCCCTTAGTTCTGTTAGAGGTCTCACCGTGGCAAGGGGGTGTTCCTGGGAGGAGTGTGCGAAGTACGTTGGAAGTTTTTACTCCTGTTTTGGTCACCCAAGGCGTGAAGGCCACTCCATAATTCCCAGCTAACACTAACAGGCATGGAGCTAAGACAGTCTTCTTCTTCACGGTGCTCCAGTCTTCGGACTGCAGAAGCTGAACTTTTTCTCCTTATGAGTCAGTTGACAAGTGATATCGATACTGCATCGTCCGTCGTGCAGGATAAACAGGGATGAACTCGAGGTTTAGGAAGAGAATCGCGTTCGAAAAGTCTTAAATTATCTCCCTTTGCTTTAAAAACCTTTAAGATATTGCAGGGCAATATTAATGGAATGTCAACTTTGGCTACTGGGGTCAAATTGAATCAATTATTGAAAATTGCGTAAACTAATGACGTCCAGATAATTGCTATTCAGGAAACTAAGTTAAGGATGAATACAACTCTTAGGCATAACGGATACCACATTTACAGGAAGGATAGACCTAAGTCGAGAGGTGGAGGCTTGGCCTACTTTATTCTAAACATCAAATACGAAAGCATTTGCTTCCCGCTTTTGAAAGCTCTGACCATGAAATACAGGGAATAAAAATTACATTGAGAGGGAAATCCATAAACATTTTCAACGTTTACCATCCGCCTAACTTACCGGCTACCGGATAGTCTTTTTAACATTAATGACAAAGATTCCATCATTCTCGGCGTTTTGAATGCTAAACATACCATCTGGGGTTGCTCCAGTATTAATTATAGAGGTTTTGACGTACTTTAGTTGGCTGGTGACTGTCATTTTATGATCCTCAATGGTTAAATGACCACCCACAGTTCACTTAGCTAAAACTCATCCGAGGAGTTAGACATAGCCATGACCAGTACAGAGTTATTCCCACAGTGTTTATGGTCAACACTGGATAACATTGGAAGTGATCATCTGCCTATCATTATAGAATTCAATAAGAGACAAAAAGTCTTCAACTCCAATGAAAAATTCTTAAACATCAAGAGAGGCAACTGAACCTCTTTTAGAAACTCAGTAGATAGTGACCTGTCTTCTCTGAAATTTAATAACTCTCTACAGAATTCCTGGCAGAATTTTAAAGAAAAATTATTCTTAAGCATGCTAAAGCTTTTATTTCTAGAGGTAATGTGAAACGTCATATTCGTGATTTAAATCAGGATTCTACTACTCTGGAGCCTCTTCTCAAGAAAATAAAACATCTTCTTGAAACTGGCAATCGTAAGGAGAATGGTTCTAAATCTAAGATCAATAAAATTAATACAGAAATTAAATTATCATACACCCATTTAAAAAGATCTAGATGGAGCAAAATTTGTAATCAAATTGACGTGAGAACTCTCAATCCAAAACTTTGAAAAGTAGTTAAGGGCATCAACATTCGGGGAGTGCATCTCAGTCAAAGATTATAATGGACAACTGTTTTAGAACGATCAATCTGCTGCAAATGGACTTGCTATCTATTACCAAAAAATAAGCAGGTTCAACTTAACCAACGAGGACAAACCTTTTTTGTGTAAAGCAAGGAATATTTTACATAGCTGTCGTAGCTTTGAATTTGGTGATTTTTCTATGACAGCTCACTTTTCTATCCATGAACTACTTTCGACAATGTCCTTCCTCGATCTTAGCAAATGTCCTGGCCCGGACGGTATCCATGGTTTTATGCTTGAAAACCTGGGATGGATGGGAAAAATTAGACTTCTTGACATTTTTAATTCTTCGTGGACCAAAGGCAGACTCCCCCAGGAATGGAAAAATGGACTTACAACCTTTCCATACCAGAAGACAATGGACTTGCTTGAGAGACCAAACAAGCCTTTCCATTCTACACAAGCTTAAAGTTGTCTCCCTTCCGCGTAATATCTATTAGCAATGGATCCCGTCTCGCGACGATATTGGAGGCAATAAAATAGCACACACTTTAGCAAAGGAGGCCTCAGGTCATTCTGCTCCTTCTTCTTCCGCGCTTACCTATCTTTAACTCTTCTACCTGCGAAATGCCCAGTTTAAAACCAATTGGCAGGTACCTTTGACTCACCACTTCTACAAGTGTAGAAAGTCGGGACTTTCTTTGGCTCTTTCCTGTGATAGGAAATCCAGCACTTGCCTTGCACGTCTCGCCTCTGGCCACCTAAAATGCCTCACTTTTGTATCGGGTAACAAGACCTTCCCACTCTGTCCTAAATGCCATGGAAACCAAGCTTCTCCTGATCATATCCTGAATTGTATGAATATACTGTGGGATGAAGTCTACACTTCTCCCAAAATTGTAATCGATTTCCTCTCTGTCAACGGATTCTTACATTTGGTCTCACTCCGTCAGGCCTTTGGAGGTAAGCAACAACATCAAGGACAAATTTCATATTACTTGTGAAACTTCATTTGAATTTTTTCACCATCGATGTTTTATTTTTTAAAGAAAATCATCGTACTCTTTTAAAGAATAAACTAGTACATTTTGTGTATAAAAAATTAAATATATAGCTCAAGATAAAACCAAGCCTTCAAATGTATGCTATAGAATCATTTTAAGTGCCCCATATTTATTGTTCTTAATAGTTTTAGTACATATTTTTGTATGATATTTTGAACAGAAATACACTTAAATAAAAGAGCTACAATTCTTTCATTGCATCTTCTTAATGCATAATATGAAATATTTATAATTTTTCGAAATACTAATCAACTATCTGATGAAAGGAGAAGTACAACAATATCAAAAACCGTTAAATTAAAATTGCTTACATTTCATAAGATAATATAAATAAAGCATTGTAATTATATTATATTAACTTCTTTATGCATTTCATCTTTTAATTGTATTTCTATTTGCATGAACATTTAATAATCCAACATTACAGTTATTTAAATTTCCTTTCTGTTTAAATATAACAAACTTGTCTTCGAATTGTTATATTTAACTTGGTCTGAAATGTGTTATTAATTGAATATTTTCTTTTCGCTCATTTGAATGATATCATTTGACATGTTTGTGATATTTAATATAATATTTTTGGTGTATATATAAAAGGACGTAGAGTAATCTTCAATAAAATACAGTGTTTATTATAATGTTGTTTTTTCATTGAATAATGTCTTATCGCATATCCCACACCTGAATTCATTGTCAGTTATAAATTTTTAGGTCTTCTACAGGATATCGACTGAGTAAGAATCATCGAAGAACCAACTTTTTGTACGTCAGTGATGAACTTCTAGTTCTGCTTTCAAAGTAACACTGAGTTTGAATTATCTTTCCGTATAATTTTAATTACTTTGTGATTTGTACCCATCCATTTAAGGTTATGGATCAAACATTCTTTAATATATTTTAATAATTATTATATAAGGATATAATCCAAATATTCTTCTGACTGTAATAGATTTCTTTCTGAATCTCATGAACTTAAATTATTGATGTAATTATTTCACTAGGACAGAATTGGGAGAAGGGATGAAATGAAAATGTCTATTATTTTTTAATCTAGTTAGATGCATTAATCAAGATCTTAAAGGAACTGAAACAGAAGCACATTGATGTGAATACGTTATCAATAAGTAATTTTACTTTCTATCTCAGTATAAAAAATTTAGGATAAAAATCAGTATAAAAAATTACTATAGTATTCATGTTTTGAAAAGACTATCGTCTCATACAGAGTAAATTTATGGGATAAGTAGTAATAAATTAGGAATTCTTAATACATTTAATTAATGTAAAATTATCGTATATCCAGATATTATGATTCACTACTGCAGTGTCGCAGAAAAAGGAGGCAAGGGAAGAGTTGGCCAAATCAAATGAAATTTATTCAGTTTATTGAAGAAAATGAATGTTCAGTAAGTACATTATGCAGAACGTTCAAACAAGCAAATATGACAATATCTTAGGCGGATGTCACCACAACACGGTCCAATGTGCTGTCACTCTGAGAACAATCCATCAACTTAAAAAAAGGAACATAATTGCGAGGAGGAAGGATGGCGGCAGATTGTACCACGCAAGCACTATTCTGATCTTCACCTTTGTGCTTGTTACACCTGGGGAGGAATTTTAGATAAGTAAAAGTCTCAGATTGCTCAAAGAAATTATTAATTACATAAACTTATAATCTTAACCACATAATTACAAAATAAAATGAAAAAATACTTGCTACTTTTACACATTATAATAAAATAATATGGAAAATTGTTTGTAAATTTTAGATTTGGTATTATATTTTAAAAATAACAATTAATTTTATTTTTTTTAGTTTGATAAGATGTAAAAAAAATATGAATAATGGTAACTGTTTAAAGACAATAATAATTAAAAATTTTCTATTTACTAATGTTACTTAAGGCATCACCATTGTTATGTAAAATCCCTTTTCGATGAATCAATTCAAAATTATATGTTTGTAATGCTAATCCTAACTTATGGTATCATTAATATGGGAATTTATATACATACTAATGAGTTATGTTCAATATCAATTCTAAATTATTGGCAATCTAAATAATATTGGATTTTTTTTATTTTCAGACACTTACAGCACTATTTTTTCTCCGTGGCAAAGTATTTTTTTCTGTTTTGTAAATTCCTTAATTTGATTCCTCAGTTTGCAGTATATATTGATTTTTCATGGTCAGAAGCGTATAACACTAGTTTGTCATTAAACTCTGATTCACATTCCTCCGAAAATACAATCTTGTCTTTATACTTGACTTTCCCTTTAATTTATTTGTCAAAAGAGCTGCAGTAATGGAATAATTAGGAATATATATACTATAATAATCTTTATTTTATTATTCTATTTAGCTTCATCAATAAAATATCATTAAACATGAGTATTTTCTACCCTTAAAAGAACACTTTTATATCTGGTATTATGTCTCCTATTTTGTTTATATTATGATTATTATAATTAATATACTGATTAACACATTACTGAATTTCATATTTATTTAAAATACTGTCATTTAAATATTAAGTAAAAAAAATTAAAGTATTCTTAAAATATTTACTAGTAATTACTATCTTGGTATTATAAGTATAATGAGATTAAATACACTTTTTCTGCATCAAAGCATTCATATTTGAAAGAACTTTTTGTTTTATTCTCAATCAAAGCTATATACTATTAAATTTTACTCACTTAATTTTTAGAAATAAGAAAATAATATTTATTTATTTTTTCAAAAATACAGAAAAGAAAGAATAAAAATAAATAAAGTTTTAGAAAGTAAAATAAAATATATTAACAATAACTACCAAATACATAATGGTAATTATAATTTCGGGTAAATTTGAAAATTCGCTTCTTATGTTTATAGAATGTACAATAATATGCAGGGTATTTTTAAAACTTAGTTGCATATCAATACAAGGCATTTTTACTTAGGAAAACTGTAATCAAAATTGCATTTATATTTTATTTATCAGATTTAATTATCATTTTTTCATATGACAATTGTGTGTATATAGTATAGTAATTCTCTCCAAACCAAACTAATGCTTTCTGCGACGAAAAACGCAATTTCACAAAAATTATTGAATTAAAATTTCGTATACTTCTATAAGAAATGCAATATTATAATCTGAGAACATTCAATTCAAAAAAATAATTTACTCATTTTAGATAATAAATAAAATAATTTACTCATTAGCCATTTAAATTTAAAAAAATTATATTTTTAATTTTTTGAAGGAATTAAACAAAAGATAATAAAAATAATTTTAAAAATTTAAAACTTAAATTTATAATGTTCAAAAGAATCTGAGTCATATATTTTCCCAGGAAAATATATGATATTAATATGAGAAAATAATGTTCCATAAAATTGGCTTAAATAACAAACAGTTATTATTTAACATATAATGTATCCCTAACACAAAACAAATTTTATGTGTCTTTGCCGACAATACTGATGTTCACTTGGATAGTTTAACTGGCTGATAACTAGATTCAACTGCCCAACAAACCTAGAAAGGAGAATTATCAAAGATATTAAAATTAATATAAAAAAACAAAATTAAAATAATCAATTACCTTTTACGTATACTACATTTCTAATTAACCATATCACTCCCTTTATTCTTATAATATAAATTTCAGAAAGTTCTAATGACAAAATATAAAACACACACACAAATCTCTTTCCAAATCCAAAAATTGTCAAATAGAACTTGAGTTCCGGCAATGAACGTATCACATCGAAACTTGGAACTCAAAGTTTAGAACAATGACCACCAAGAATTTAAGTACATCGTGAAACATGCGAGGGATATTGATACATTCGCCTATTATCAATAACCAGCATTTTTATTTTACTAATACTATAGTGCCCAATTATTTACGATAGAGAATAAATAAAACTATTTCTTTTTGATCCAGCAGCAGATTCGTCGAATACCGCCACTTTTAATGCAACTAAGAAACTTAAAACAAAACAATTTAACAAGATATATGCATAAATTTATATTAATTTTGATTATATGAAAAATGGTAGTAGAAGAAAAATACGATGCGAATAAATTTGCGTTAGTTTAGGGTATTAAATATTAGCAGTTTTTTGAAAAAACGTGCATCTAGTTTAAAAAAAAATTCTTTTAAAATGAACACGCAACTTTTATTTTATATATTAAAATAATTTTAACACTTTGTTTTTTTTGGTTGCAAACATATCAATGATTGTTTTTCCTTTCCAGAAACTTCTATAATGACTTTACAAATCAGAAATTATTTGTAGTTTACATACATTTAAATTACTTGTTCAATTTTTTTATCAAATTGTACTCTTAAAAACAAGTATTTCAATTATCATTAAAAAGTTAAATTTTAAATCAAATTTTATTGTTTTATGGAATTTACAACGTATACTATATAAATCCTACGAAAGTAATAAGCGAAATGTAGCAACACTTGAAAATATTTTTTTGATCACACAAGAAAATAAGAAACTAAGTTGATCTTATTCAGACTACCTGCCATTTTTTTAAATTTTTGTTTGTCTTTAAATAATACAGATTTTACAGAAAATATAATTTTAATGCTAATTGTTAAAGTGAAATGTATTTTAATAATTGAAAGATATATCAATCGTATTTCATTTTTTATATCAGCGTCATTAAGCAGAAAGTTCATACTTATTTTAAGACAATTTCGTTTGGAGTACCTTTCAGTTCCTAAAACGCATAGAAATTTAATTTTATAATAAAGTTTGGGGAAAATATCAAATATTGTTGATTATGTTTAAAAAGAGTATAATAATATGCCGGATTTAATTTTAAACTTATTTTCATTTCATTTAAATGCATTTTTACTCAGAAAAATCAAATTATAATAACATTAATTCATGATGAATCATATGTCAGATTTATTAATTATAATTTCTAATAACAATTGTGTGTATATAGCATTCTCTGCTTGCAGCATACTAATTCTCTTCAAAACCAAAATCATGTTTTGTGTGGTGTAAGGAAAAATTTTATTTTACGAAACATCTTGAATTAAAAATTCAATTAATGTGCTTAATTTAGTTTTTAAATACAAGGATTGATTCATAATATTTTGCTTATGTTTTCAACATCGAATTCATAAATATCTTGCTGTTGAACAGGGTTAGCTGCAATGTTTCAGAAATGTTGCTGATAAGTATTACGGAAAAGACTTTTTTTAAATTTTTAAAAGGAGATGAGCAAGTTTATTTTATTCTTGATTTTTTGTACTTCATGTCATGATTTCATAGTATAATGTCATAAGATTTATTAATAATATATAGAAATTAATTATTTCTAATTAAATAATTTTATTTTTGATAATTACAAATGTCCAAATTAATAAATCTACTACGTTTTAATTTAAATTTCAGATTAATACTTGAAAATTAAAACATAAAACTTATAAGTTCTATTGATAGTTATAGCATTCTTAATATTGTTGAGTTTTGATTTCATATATTTTAATTTATTAGAGTACATAGATTTTTTGTGTAATTTATTTGTGTTGACACGATACTGACATGAAACCAAAGTAAGATATTTAATTAAATACTTAAAACTTTTGAAATTTAGTAATCAAAACTTCCTTTTATAATTATATAAGCAAAGCACTTTTTCATAAATAATTGTGGGTTTGAAAATAATTAAAATAAAACATTTAGATATATAATATCTTCATATGCATGAATTTTAATATCACTCAGTTTATGTTTATTGTGATGAATCTGCTATGGCTTCCTCTGGCGGGGGTAGAGCTATTTAACGTTCATCAGTCTTAATGAGTCATTTAATACCTAGAAAAATTATTTTACGGGTTAAATTTAAGCAATTTTCATGGCCCGTTATATTTTCACTGACACTCCTCTCCAAAATAGAGTTCTTTTTCTATTGACTCGAAGGCAGCTATACAATTAATTACTGATTACAATCCATTTTTATTTTCTGAGACTGAATGTGAAAGTAAATCCTTACTGTCCCATTTTCTAATCACTGAAAGAGATGTCGTTTTGCAATGGATTCGAAGCCATTTTGGTATTCATGTTAACGAGCAAGGAGATTTACTGGTCAAGAAGTCTTCGATATTACATGTAACTGTTTCCCTCTTCCTTTGCGAAATTCTACAAAAAATTAAGGAGCAATATCCGTCACAAAAGAGTTTCCTCTCTTTAAGACGGTGACAATGCATAAACCTGAGATTGTCTTCTTGTTAATCAAACTCGTATGCATCTCCCATTGGGCACTGTAATGGAGGAACACGTCTTTTAGAATCATTACTGGCCATAACTATATTTAGACTCATCTGTTCAGGTTTAGAATTGCCAATTCTCCAATTTGTCTTCTCTTCAAAATTGTGCTTATGACTGGGAATCTCTTTTTACTTGCCTTTATCTACTTGATGCTCATGGCTCTGAAGTTTTTTTTAGCCTTTCTCGTTAAGATGCTGTCTCCCTATTCTCTTGGACTCCAAGACTCCTTATGTCCGAGAGGACGCTGTTAGGCGTAATATTACAAAAATATATTATTCAAATAATATTTCTTTGTTTCTCTAAAAACTATTTGAATAATTATGTTATTTCTCTATTCTTAAAAAAGGAATGTCACAGTTATATAAAATAGATAATTAATGAAGCCCATAAAAATAAAATGCAGCAAGAGTGTATTCCTTTTATAATTGTATGGAAAAATTACTTCCAAAAAATTGTGAAAATGAAAATATTTAATGAAAGTAACAGAAAATGTAACATTTTCTTTTGTCATAGTTAATTTTGTTGCTTGAAACTATTGGGAAATAAAACAATTTCATTAAAAATTATTTACATTAAGAAATGAGCAAAACTTAGTTTCTTCTTTATGTGGTTAATACAAATTAATTAAAATATTTATAACATTGGAAATAGATATTAAAAGAGCAAAATTGATCAAAATTGACTGCTATTATATTGCAGTTTATAGTGGAATTTGTATTACAAATATATTTATGATAAGCATGAATTTAAAGATCCCATTGACGATGCATCACTTTTCAGGTAAAGGTATAAACGTATTAAGGTGATAAACACAATAATCCTGATGGAAATAGAATGTTGTTGAAAAGAATTGTTTTTTCTACAATGGATGTTTGATATAGTATACAGCATTGTATGATATTGCTGTTTAAGTTGCAGATCAAAACCATTTAGACTTCAGATTTATCTTTGCAACAGAGTCTTCAGAATATTAAAGTTTCGTGATCAGTTCAGTACACGTGTGAATGTGATTCGCAATGAAATTATTATTCATTACTTTTACTCGTAAGTCATAAAAGTAGTGAATTGTTAATTTCTGTTTATGGGGTAAAACATAGAGAAGTTTTAAGAAAATAGTGAGATACGCAAGACTTTATAAGTGTATCAAAGTAAAGAGGACAAAATGAGAATTATATTGTTTATTTGTAAGAGTAAAATGCGAGTGAGAACTTAGTGCAATATATTTATCATTTACTTTCAAGAATGTAAAATATAGATTTTCTAAATAGTTTTGCATCTTTGTCCTTTTATTTTTGCATCTTTATTAGGCTAGGAGATTATACTTTTAAAATGGCATTTTTTTAATAACTTTAATTATTCAAACACACAGAATTGATTTTTAATTACATATATTTTTAAACTTTGTTTACATTTACTTTTTTATATTTAATAATAAAATTATTAGTTCTAATTTTATTTGCTCTTGTTTCTATTTAAATACTTTTTATATTATCCATAAATATTTGCTTTTAAACTCAACTTGTAAAGTTTTTTTTTATTTCGTACTGATTACAAGGTCTAAATTTTAAATTTTCAAACATAAAACTTTTGACAAGAGAAAAGTGAAAAAAATTAAATAAAAAAACAAATATTAATAACTTTTTTCTATCAATACACCAGAAACAGAATCAATATGAGTTTGCAAAAAGATGCCTGTTTTCAAATAAACGACTTTAAATGCATTGCTTGCATGAATAGGGGTGGGTATGGACAGTTTGAGACAAGAATGCTGTTCTACATGCTTCAAACTAAACAGACCTCCATATCGTTATTCTTACTGGTTCAAAGAAGGAGTTTTATGGATAATGTTTCTGAAGTCTCAATCTCCAGATAAACCAAATGAACGTCCAATCAAACCAGACTACGATGGTTTCATTTAAGAGTACACAATTTTAAACATTTTTCTTCTACATGAACTACATTTGTATTTGAACATATTATTTTGTTATTCTGAGAAAAATTTGAAAGCGTTTTGAATTTCAAAATATTTAATCAGTTTCCAAACTGAAGTACTGTCAAAAATAAATTTTATTTGTGAAAATGAACGTGTCACAAGGATATTTCAAATTGTGTGCTTAAAAAATAAATGTTATGAATTTTAGTACATTATGTAGTATGAGATGGTTTGGTTCTTAGGACAATTTTATTAGTTTAAGGTAATTTCTTAAGTAAAATCTTTTAGTGTAATGCTGATGCGAAAATCGAAAGAATCCAAAACATTTTATTGAAAGAATCTTTCCTTTCAATAAAATGTTTTGGAAGTTAACGTGATGTATCAAAAAATATGTGAAAAATATATTCCTGTAAATATTTTAAAAATATATTTTAAAAAAATGAAAATTTTCAGAATTAGCCAAATATTTAAGGAAGTTTTTAAACATTACTTGTTATTGCGAATAATTTTAAGTGTTGAAACATTTAGGTTGGGGCTGTTGTAAGTTATTTGCAATTTTCGAAAATTCCGTTGAAATATTCTAAAATTTTATGCACATAATATTTCAACAATACTAGTAAAAAATATTTCAATATTATAAATTGATAAAAAAAGCTTAACATTAAATTAATTGAAATAATTTAAAAGTTTTTTCAGCCATTTAAGCACATCTTAGATTTTTTCTAAGAAAAATTATATATATATATATATATATATATATATATATATATATATATATATATATATATATATATATATATATATATATATATATATATATATATATATATATATATATATATATATATAGTGTGTGTGTGTGTGTGTGTGTGTGTGTATATATATATTGTTGTTGCAATCATAAAAATATGTTCAGAGGTTAAATATATGTTTACTCAAGAATTTCCAAATAATTAATCCTGTGAAGTAATTCAAATTTATTCGTTTAAAATAATTCTTCTGCTAATGAGCTATGTAAGTACAATATTAAAACATTTTTTTCAATTATTTACCGTGAGTGCCCAGCGAAGAATACTAATTTTCATTGCATATAAACTTCATGACTGCTGAATTACCAGATTTTATTTACAAATATATTAAAAATGAAGGCATTTCTATAAATCTACTGATGGAGCTAAAACATGCAGCTACTTTACCAGCGTTTCTAACATTTATGAATTGCCCCTTTAATATCTCGAGGATGATGTTTCCTTCTTATAATTGATAAATATATTAATTTTCTTCGCATAATTCACAAAAAATTGAAATTCCATGAGGGGTATTGTTTGCAACTGAAAGAGAAGTCCATTATTCTGCTCCTTGCATGCCTGCAAAGCTGAACAATATAAAAATCCCTGAAGTCAGGGTTTCTATTTATAGCTTTTGGGTTTTATATGTAAAGAATGCTTAAAAACAAGAATTTATACATTAAAATACTATACTAACACAATAAAGTGAAGCCATCTAAACAAAAACTAAAGTCGTCTTTAGTTTTTGCTTTAAATTATTGTCAAGAATGCATTTGATTTCATGGGCGTGAAATTAATGAAAAATAAAAAATTGAATTCAAAATTAGTCTATTATTAGTTATTAATATTTCTGTTAATAATGTAAGCAATTTTAAAGAAAATATATTTAAACTAGATGGACACTTAATTACAAGCAATATTGTAATAATATTACCATAACGAAATTTCTAATATGAGAAAATGTCAGCTTAGTGTTGGCATAATTAAAACCTATGTCAAACTAGCTTTTAATTGTAAAGCATTATTGCTATCAAATATTACGCATCGAAAACACGAGAATAGAAAATAGCAAAATATGCTCTTCATAATATTTCTGTATCCAATTTTTTCTATTAAACGTTGTTATAAAATTATACCAGATAATGAATGTAAAAAAATGAAATTGAGAAAAAGAATTTCGTGTGTACTATGGCTCATGCTTTAAGCAATCATATTTTTAACATTTTTTCTATATTTATTTCCAAACAAGATTTTTTCGTAAAAACTGTTTAATTAAGCAGTCTAAATAATTTTGAGGTGGAAGCTTAAATTCACAAAATAATTTTAGGCAGCAGGATAAATTTTCAACAGCATGATTATTTAGTTTCCTACCTTTATTAAGAAGTGAATTGATTTATATATTGAGTTAGGAAGTGATATGTTTTAATCTTTTGGAAATTTAACTTCTACACTATTGGTTTAATATTGTACTAACATCTACAATTTATCATGTAAAAAAAATATCCTGTTATATGCGTTTAAATTTCTAAATTCTGAACTAATTTAAAATATTATAAACTCTTTACTGTCAAACAAAATATTTTATTCAAGAAATATTCCTTTTACTCATGGAAGTTTATTTTACTACATTGAGTAATTACATTGCTTAGGATGTGCGTGATAGATGACGTTTACTACACATTCTGTTAACAGCAAATCGTCAGAAAAGTGATTCCTTGCACAACTAAGGATCACGATAATTGGGCGTGAGCAGCCACCAGGCGTGTTGGCAGGTGGTGGATTGCTGAACGTCCTGAAGGAATGACAGGATAGCCTTGAATATAGAATCAGAGGCCGTGAACTAGCTCCCGTAAAGACTGGTGTTATGCGACCCGTGACTAGGGCTATTTGGCACCGCGGTAATGGTGTCTTAACGGAGCTTCTAGTTGCCTCAGCTTTTTTGCCTTGCCCAGTAACTCAAGGAATGCTCGGTTGACTGTTACATTACCTATACCGCTTATTAATTGTTATCTTGTGGCTGAAAAGACACAAGAAATAACAAACCTTTCTGCATTTGCAGTTGAAGCCTCTGAAGTAGATCTTGCTGAAAAAGACAAGGGAACTCAGAGGCAATCTAGTGAAGGGGCGGCAATGAATCCTTCACAGGAGGTAGAAGTGACCTCCAAACCATACTCTTCTGGTGAAAAGCAGGAAGCTATCGCTAGCATAACTGACTCTCTGACCAGAATCATCTGTGGATCATCAGCGAGGATTGCCTCTGAAATTCTAAGATGCTCTTGGCAGAAGATACGTTTAATCGTAAGTTTCATAACTGGGCACTATTATTTCAAAAAACACCTCCATAAAGAGAGACTGTTTCAGCAAGACCCTATCTGCAGGAAATGCAATGCAAGAGGATACGGCCAATCATATCATTTACGAATGCAAGGCCCTTTCCTCCCTCCCTAGATTGACTTCTTTAGGCATCATCCATACTAGAGAGTTACACCAAGATTTCATTAAAAGGGTTATTGGACTTTATTAATAAAGTGGGTGACCCGGCAACTGGAACTAGGAAACATTAGGTTAAGAGTTAATAGTACAAAATGCTGATAAAAATAGAGGTGCCCAATGACATACAAATTCAACTCTAAGAGGAAGAAAAAGAAAGGAGCATGATTTGAAAAACTGTTTCATTTTCATGCATAAGTAACTGCATGATTGCGAAAATTTAATATATTATACCTAAAGCTATGTATCCTGGTAATGTTGCTATTTTAAATGTGAACATAAATTAAAAAAAGCATTATAGAAGCTGAATACGTTTAGCAAAATTACATAAATTCAAACAACATCGCAAAATTAATTGTTTCAATCAATATAGTGAAAATGTGTCATATTTCGCTTGGGACATGCAATTTAAGTCGGGACATGCTATTAAATCGAAGATTCCACAAAAAAATTATAAAATTTGTATATAATATAAAAATAATACTTAAAAAAAACTCACATTATTAATAATATAATTTGATAAAAAAATATCACATAAAATTAAATGAATGTAAGTTAGTAATCCAATTTCTGTTTTTAACCATAATACAGAAATACATGTGAAAAAAAGAAAACTACGTATATAGTTGAAATTATAAAAACAAATTATTTAAATTTTTTTTTAAATATATAATGTAGATTGCATGTACACTATGGATGATTTCGAAAGAATCATATTTACATGAAATAAATAAATTGTATGTTTTCTTCCAGAAATCGCTAATACTTAATAATTTAAACTAATGCAAATTTTCTATTGTCATTTTTTTCTGCTACCAGATTACATATACACAAAGCCACTATAAATTGTCAGATAAATCTTTGTAATTTACCAGGTGAAGAAAATCTGGAAATATACTGTTTTAAGTCTTTGGTGAATATTTTTTTTATTATTTGGGAAAACAAAAATATCTCTCTGCGCACCAAGGAATACCACACAGGGCCCGAAGGTACAACAAATGTACTGCAAAACAAATCCAAATAATTCATGAGATGAAAAAAATAATAATAAAAGAAAGCAGAGAGACAAAAAGAGATATAAAAATGAAAAATGAATTAGATAGCAGCATGGAAAAATCTGGAAATATACTGCTTTAAGTCTTCGGTGAATATTGAATTTAAATTTGAAGCAGTGGATTTATATGAGTCCATTGCTGGGAATAAAAAGTAATTATATTTTAAACATTAATAGCTTTTAATACATATGCTGTGTAATGTAACTACAAAAAGATAATTAATTACATAGATAATTAGGACATGGTTTAATTAACATAGAATATTATACTGTATTCGGAAATTCATAGTAGGTATTATTTTATATAATCAAATTGATTTTTGAGTGTGACATATTAATTTTTATTTTTAGATACTTTTTTAATTAGAAAATATTAAATACTCCGCCATTCAAAAAATTCTCAAATTAATAAATGTTAAAATAACGAAATAAAATATTTAGATACAAATGCAGAGCAAATGTGAAAGAGTATGTTCAAATATGCAGAATGTTTGTGTGTGTGGATGAAACAACTGCCTTAGTCTTGTTTGTTTGGGGCATTTTTGTCATTATCTGCCGAATGAGATTTCAAAAATCTTTTCAAAGGAACATGAGCAATGTCGGCAAGGATATGATAAATATGTTGTGATAGTGAGATACAATCTATGAAAAATAATAAATCTTGGGAATTCATGCCAACTATATGGTCATTTGCGTGGTTTTCTTTCTAAGTTACGAAGAATTTGACTATGTTTGACTATATGGAGTTCGAATTGGTGTATCCTATGGGTGACCAACTAGTAAAAATACCCTCCTTTCTGTCTCTTGTAGGGTCTGAAAAGGTGGAAGTTATGTTAATCGCTGCATTCAGGTTTTATAATTAAAGGATTTTATGTTTCTGTGTAAATAATATTTGTGAAACTCATAAATTATAACATAATATTCAGACAATGTAGTGAAGCTAGTTAGAGTGATCACTGGAAGTCATGCTCCATTTATTTCCTGGACATGACACCAACTAACCAAGAAAACGAGATTGAAGTCGAAATCAGTCTAATGTTATATTCCATCTATTTTCTTGTTAACATTAAAAATAATTTTTAAAGTAAAAAAATATAAAATAAAAAAATAATTTTGAAAGTAAGTAAACAATATTCAACTCAGTGAATAGAAAGAAAATTGCTAAGCATTAAATATATTTATGTTACATAATCTCTGATCAGAAAATGGTGAGAAAATTTATTCTTTGGACAAGTAAGAATCACGATTTGACTGGCTGTTTCATTTGAGACACGAAGATTAGCATCATTCTGTTTAAAATTTCTACAGCTAGGATTGTTTTACATACACTGTCAATGCATTGAAAATATTATATTTGCAAACAGGATTTTTTTTTCCACAGAATGGGATTTTTGTGTGCATTGTTAGAAAAATATTATTAATTATTACTAAGCATTTTTACTAAGCAAGTTTTAAATATATTCTTATTTCACACATTAGTATTTATTATATTACGTTGTGTAAATACAGTGGTTATGATGTGAGTGGTATATTATGTTACATAATCTCTTAACAGTAAACGGTGAGAAAGTTTATTCTTTGGACAAGTAAGAATTATGATTAGAATGACTTTTTCATTTGAGACATGAAGATTAGCATCATTCTGATTAAACAATTCTATAGCTAGGATTGTTCTATATGCACTGTCAATATATTGAAAAATTTATATTTGCAAACATGATTGTTTTTTTTTCCCCCACAGAATGGGATATTTTAGGTGCATTGATAGTAAAAGTATTTTTATTTATAGATTGTTTATTGTGTTTTATTTTTGTCTTAATCTTCTAGCGCAATGCTCTGCAAACCATGGCTCGCGGGCATATGAGGCTCTTTGCTCCTCGATTACTACCCTTCTACAAAAAGTTTAATCCAAATATGGAATGTTATTTACTATCTTGCCTTATTAGAGATAAGTAAAAAATTTTTAAAAGTAAGACTCTAACTAATGGGTGCATTTATAGAAAACTAAAGTAGCACAGAGATTGTACAAATGGAGCAAAAATGCTTCGAAATCTTTCTTTTAAGAAGCACCATGATTTTTACCTTAACATAAATTCTTCGTCAGTAAGTTTGAAATAGTTTTCCATAAGAAAAAAATGTCTAAATTTCAACTAGCTGAGCGAAGAATATGACAGGTGGAACAATTGGGGTATTTTTGCCTTTTAGAAAGAAAAAGTAATCACGATCCTTATGTATAATTCCTGATAAATAAAGCCTTACTTACCATTGCTTTATTAATCATGAAGCAGTATGTAATTGCACATTTTGAGAAGAAATTTTTCAAGTAATGAAATTGGTGATGAAGTTTATTAAATTCAATTTAAAAAAACACATACAAAGAAAAAGTAACAAACTTTTTTTGATGTTAGGAGAAGTAATTTGATTAGAAAACTTATTGTCTCTTTTTGCAGAAATATTGAAATAGAACACCAGTTGACATTCCATGCCTATTAAAATATTGTTGAAAATCTCTAGTTATTATTAAGCAAATCTTTTCAGTAATATCTTTAAATAAATATTGTTATTTAGTTTAAAATATAGTTTTCGAATAATAGTTTTCTAATAGTCTTCTATAAAAATATAATAATAATATGAGAAATAATAATTATCAGGAACAAAAATTTATAAAAAAATGATGTGAAATTAAAAGAATATAACTCAGAAATCCATTCTACTTTTAATTAAAATTATGGAATCTTTTGTAAATAAAAAAATAATATATATGTTTGCAATAATAATCCAATAATAATGCAAATATTTGCAATAATAATAAAAACTTGTTAAAATTATTTTAAAATATAAGATAAAGGTTGCATGTGCACTGTGGATGATTTCTAAAGAATTACTTTATGTAAAAAGTAAGCTATGTGTTTTTTCGAGAAATTTCTAATACTTAATACAGGTAACTAATGCAAATTAATAATTATCCCTATATGATTCCAGATTACATACACACAATATCAATAGTGATTTTTAAATATACCTGCAAGGTTACTTTGTGAAAAAGTTCTTATTTCTTTTAAACCCGATGACTATGCTGAATATTGATGATTTGCTTGCAGTTGTATTTAAAGCTGTGAATTTCTATAAAAAATTATATATTTTTTTAATAACGTAAATAATTTGGTGCCGTAAAATCTTATAGAATAGGAATGCTCCTTACTTATAATTGGTGAAATTAAGAGTTTTCTTTGCGCTTTACTCAATATACTAAAATTCACGATGATTGTTATTTTAAAAGCGCAGTTTGATATCTCAATGTGATAAGTTCATCGCCATAAATAAGTTTATTATTCAATAATATTTGAATTTCAAAAGATGTTAAATATTCGAATATTACAAACGTTCTGAAATTTATAGCATCTGAGTAACGAAATGATATATTTAAACGCAAATGTAGCTTATGTGAAAAACTAATGTTTATATTTGTAGAATGTTAGATAACACAATTGTGATCTGGTTTTTTAAGGCGTTTGTTTGAATTACATGCTGTTTGAGGCTTCGAAAAGCGATGCAAACAAACATTTGTAATATCGCCAATTACACGTAAAATATGTTGTGCAATCGATTTATTCCATTTCAAATAATAGCTGGTTGGTAATTACGGCAATTCTGGAGAAAGTATGCCCGTGTTTCCTTGTAAATTAATAATAGTTCTCTATTTTTGCTGCTCAAATTTGTGTAACAAGTGGGGACCCAACCATTAAAGGCCTTTCCTTTCTGGTCCGTAGTAGGGCAGAAAAGGTGAAAGAAATTTCAAAATTTAAAACATTAGTATAGATATATAATTCCTCTTACAATCAAAAATTCATTTATTAAAAATTGCGAAGCTTAATAATGAAATTTTATGTCATAATGTAGAAGAAATACAATCGTTATGATGTGCAATACGTTTCCCGGATTTCGAGAACGATTGTTAGAAATGGAACAATACACTGACATGATTTTAAAATTTACTGCTGATACTCAAAAAGAACCAATTGCTTTTGCAATAGCATTATAGGGATGAATATTGTCTGTTTTGTTTCGATTTTGATTTTTTTATTGATAATAATATTAATGTGGATAAAATGTAGCACAAGCTAAAACCAGAATTTTGAAAATAATGATTGGGAAAATATTTATTAGGCACCTTTTAATATAATGGTTAAGGTCATTTGCTTACAAAATTAAATACAATGTTTTTATATATTTCAATTGTGGAAATCAAATTAATTTTAGATAAAATGGGATATTTGAAACTAATTATTTTCTAGAAATACTTATAGTTTTTTTTTTAATTTCTTGTTTTCAATTCTACTTTCCTCGTGTTAGATGCATATGTTCTCATGTACTTTAAGAAAATGAGCACGTTACATTATCTAGATTAGTAGGGAATTAATAATTTCATCGAAAATTACATAAATAGAATTATGTTTCATCACATGAAGAATGATTCATATTTGTTTATAGATTAAAACAGAAAATCGATTTTTATTGGCATGAAACGCTTCTAAAGATTACTATTCCCTTAATAAAGAGGCGAATGAATAATTAATGAATGGAAAAATTTAATTAATTAATGCAAAATTTTCTTTAATTAATGCAATATTTAGGTATTATCTAATATTATGATTACTACGGTTATACTTATAACACATTTTATATAAGCTTTCGAATACATATTGCATCACTTCTTCGTAATTAAAAGCATAGACCAAATCTCTTGTCCCGCTCGATGGTTGAAAGATACATTACTTCAGGCAATTTCTGCATACTAAAAACTTTTCTCCAATGAATTTGTGTTGAAGACCTACTTAGTAATTGTTGAAGAAAAAGGTAATATTTAGCAAAGATATGGGTTATTTTGGTATACATATTACAGTTTACGGAATATTATTGCCCTTTATCAACATTAAGTATGCGGCTTTAAAAACTAATGTTGATTAACTGACGTCTAGAAAGTATGTTAATTGAAAACACATTTAAAGGCACTGGTTTGAAAAAACAAATCATCTGATATTATAAAATCATTAATTTTATAAGTAAGACAAATGATGGCTTGCATTTAAATGTGAAAAAACGTTTAGTATTTTATTCATAAGTCTTCAAGTTGGGGTCCAAAAAATTCAACAAAAAATACAGCTTATTAAAAATTAAAAGAGAGTGAACTCTCATTTATAACAATATATTAATAAATATCTACGCGTTTAAAATAAATACTAGAATATTTATTATAATTTTTGTTTTTTATGTATTTCTTGATTTAAGAATTAAAGGTATTTTGTGAGATTTCTTCCATTTTATATAATTTCTGTTTATTTCAAGAATTTCATTCTGACAATTCAATTTCCGACACCTTGTCAAGTGTATGATATCTAAAAGATTTTACCAGAAAGTAAAATAAAATAAAAGTTAACATTTGTGTTAACATGAAATACCGTAATACATATATAATAATAATATGTTATATGTGTACGGCGTACCATGAATTAAAAAGTAAAGATAAAATTCAAGAGAAATACCTATCACTTGAACAAATTATCATATTATCCAACAGAAAAGTTGTGTTTATTTATTTTTAACAAGGTAAAAATTTTTAGTAAAATAACAGATTTATTAACAATTTTCAGTTAAAATTTAAGAGGGAGTGGATGAAAAATCACATTGAAGAACTTGTAGACAAATAGTAACAAAACGGTAATATTTAGTATTAATTATAGATTTCGGTATATTGTAAAAAATGTGACTCTTGTAAGAGATTTTATTCAAAATTAATAACACAAGTAAAATTAAATATTCCAAAATTATGCCATTCAATTGTGTTGTTTCAAAATTTAAGTTTAATTATTTCACTTAAAATACGTATAAAAAATTTTATTTTAGTCATTCAATAGATTTATTAGACTTTGAAATATTTGAGAATCGTTGCAAATAATTTTATAATTATGATATAAATTCATATATTTGTTTTTAATTCTGGTAACAAATTTATGATTTCTGACCAAAATGTATACTTAAATTGAACACTAAAAAAATTACTTTGAAATAAACTACCAATAATTGCATCTAATACTTACAAAAATACCATATTAAAAGTTATGTTATTCGTCATGCAGAGTAGTCACAAGACAAAATGCCTTTCTCTCTTAAACTCAAATTTCTCCTGTTGAAATATACAAAAAACCAACGAAGATGTGGAAGCTAACATATATTTTGAAAGGGAAATAAAATTAGTTAGCCTAATGGATAACTTAGATATTGAAAGCAAATCATCTATTTCAAATTTTAAGAAAAAAGAAAATATTTAGGCAGAGTTGAAGGAAAATTTGTTTTGGAAGTCAATGACTAAGACCTAGAGAAGGAATAGTTACGAATTTTTAGAGACACATCCCAGATGTGTAACAGAACTGAAACGAGAGTGGTTTGTAAATTGTTCCCCTAGTGTACTACCATGTCTTCATATCTCTAATTTCGATGTAGAGATTTTCACTATTTACCTGTTTTCGGTGAACTTGAGTATAAAAGTAAACGAATTACCTAAAATGTTTTGGTTATAGGACTATGTAAGCAATAACAAAAAATCATTGCTTTGAAATTGAAATCATAAAGGAAATACAAAATAACCTTAAACTTCATCACAAAGTTGCAATACTCTATCATCTTTTAATGGAAATCTTTCCACATTCGTATAGCGGATAATGATAACGTGGGTTTTCTGGTAAAAATTGTTAACAATTATTCTTATAAACATGACACATAATACCAGACACGAATAAAAATATGTGATTGAAAAAAACAAAGAAATAAGTTACTTTGATTTGACTAATTTATTAAAGGAAAATTCATACTAGGTAAATATTTTGGTAACACCAAAGTTGAACCGACCCACACGAAGGTATAAGGTTAAATATTTTGTTAAGAGAAAAAAGATGTAATGGCAGATGTTTAATATCTAAAAGTACACAAGACTGTTTAGAGGCACATCTCTACCTCATGAAATCATGTATAAATATACAAATGATAAGAAACGGCATCTTGAATTCGTACCGCCTTCTAATGTGGAAAGGTTTAATTAAGAGTAACGGGACAATACTAATCGTAACCGAAATTTATTTTCAATCAAGAACTACCGCCAATTATAGACGCTTCATTTGGCTTACTTCTTAACATGCTTCCTAAAACTTTTTAATTATTCTTTTTAAATTGTTTTATTGATTCTTTGTTGCTTTATTGTATTTTCTGTATCCTTGTTATGAAGTGAAATCTTATTTATATGGATTTGATTTGAAATAAAGTCATAGGAAAAAGAACACTGTCTGTATTATAAACTACTTATGTTTGTTTGCTTGTCGCTCAACGGTCATTGTTTGCACATGAGGGCTAATAAGACCGGGACCTACGGTTTAAAGTGAATTCCGAACCACAATAAACATCCATGCCCAAGGTGGGATACGAACCCACGAACTGTTGAACCGAAAGCAAGAACGCTAATCATTCGGCTGCCAGCTCGGAAAATTACAAATGAGAGTAGACTTTGCGGACAAATTAATCCAGTGATTTATGTGAGTTATGATTTTTTTCATTAAAATATTTAAATTCTGGCTTTGAAGTACCGTATTATGGACGCTCCAATTTCCTCTAAATACCAATATACTACGCTTGAGGTATAAAATTTCGCTAATATTTTAAAAGATACATAATACATGTAAAATGATCAAAACATGTAAATGCTACATAGAACATTAAAATGCATAAATTAAATACCTTCATCAGCACCAACAATAAACTCGTTTAAGAGTCTATCGTTTTAAAAAGCCAAAAACAAATAATTTCAGTTGATTAAGGTTTATGAATTTCCAACTATATATTCAAATGCTGTATACTTATATTGGTAGAAAACATTATATAAGCATATAACTAAACATGCTTCCACCTTGAAAAGATAAATGAGTCTATTTTTATATTATTTTGACAAGTTTTACAACGTCAATTGCTGCAGGAAGAGACTGAATTTTCAGGACAACATTTCTGGAGACCTTTATCCTATCATGTTGCTCAATGCGAATGATATCCAAATAAATATTACTACTAATTAGGTAAAAAACACATTTTAATTTAACGTGTGCTTCAAGCGTAAAACTATTTCCCATTAATTGCATTTGTAACATTTTAGGCCAAATTTCATATTACTTGTGAAATTTTATTGAAAGTTTTTCACCTTCGATATTTTATTTATAAAATAAAATCAGCGTACTCTTTGAAAGAATAAAATAATACATTTTGAGTTAAAAAATTAAATATGTAGCTCAAGATGAAAACCAAGCCTTCAAGTGTATGATATGGAATCATTTTAAGTGCCCTATTTTTATTGTTCTTATAGGTTTTGATACGTATTTTTGTATGAATTATTGAAAAGAAGTACATTTAAATAAAAGTGCTACAACACTTTCATTGCATCTTCTTAATGCATAATATGAAATAATTATAATTTTTCAAAATTCTAATCAATAATCTGATGAAGGAGAATTACAACAATATCAAAAATCGTTAAATTTAAATTACTTACATTTCTTTAGATATTATGATTAAAGCCTTGTAATTATTTTATATTAACTTCTTTATGCATTTCATCTTTGAATTGTTTTTCAATTTGCAGGAACATTTAATAATCCAACATTACAGTTATTTAAAATTATTTTCTATTTAAATGTAACAAACTTTTCTTAGAATTGTAATATTTAAGTAGGTCTGAAATGTGTTATGAATTCAATATTTTCTTTCCGTTTATTTGAATGATATCATTTAACATGTTTGTGATATTTAATGCAATTATTTTTATGTTTATAAGGACGTAGAGTTTTCTTTCAATAAAATTCAGTCCTTAGTATTATGTTGTTTACTCATCGAATAATATTTTATCGCATTTCACACACCTGGATTCTTTTTCAGTTATAAATTTATAGGTCTTCATACATGATATCGATTGAGTAAGAATCATCGAAAAACTAACTTTTGGTACACCAGTGATTAACTTCTACTTCTGCATTCAAATCATCACTAATAATTTGAATTATTTTCCTGTATAATTTTAATCACCTGGTTATCTGCATCCATCTATTTCAAGTTATGAATAAAAAATTCTTTAATATATTTTAATAATTATTATATAAGAATATAATCCAAATATTCTTCTGACTCTAATAGATTTCTTTCCAAAATTCATCTACATGAATTATTGATGCATGTATTTTCTTTAGGTCATAATTTGGAGAAATTTTAAAGAGGAAAGGAAATGAAAATATTTATAAATGTTTAATCGATTTAGATGAATTAAGCAAAATCTAAGAAGTAGGAAATCCAAAGTCAATTGATTTCTATACGTGATCATGAAGTCTTTTTATTTCCTATCTTAATATAAAAAAATTTAAGAATGTTTCACATTATTATGTTTTATAAAGATTATAATGTCATACCGAATAAATTTTTGGGTTATAATGGATTTATGGAAATTCATTGGACACATTTTTTGCATCAAAAAGTTTGATTTTTTTATAATAATTTGTTTTATATTTAAACAAAGCGATTTAAAATTAATTTCTACCCTTTACATTTTACAGAAATTAGAAAATAATATTTATGTTTTCAAAAATACAAAAAATTTAAAAAAATAAAACTTTGAAGAGTGAAGTAAAATATATTGCTACGAAATACATAATGAAAATTAAAATTTCGGGAAAATTTCATGATTCGTTTATTATGTTTATAGAGTGTAGAATATTTTGCAGGATATATTTTAAACTTATTTCCATATATATACAAGGTTTTTTTTTATTTTGAAAAACTGTAATTATAATAGCATTTTTTACCATTTGTCAGATTTAATTTATCATTTTTTTTTACATGACAGTTGCGTGTATGTCTGTATATAGTATAATAATTCACTCCAAGCAAAAATTATACTTTGTGCGATGTAAAACGCAATTTTATTTCACAAAAATAGTATCAAATTCAAAATTTCGTTTACCCCTATTAGAATAAAAAATTTATTATGGGTTATAATCTGTGTACATTCAATTTAAAAAAATCGCTTACTTATATTTGAATCATAACATTTTTTAAACATCATTATTTGTATCATTTAATTTAAAAAACAAAATTTACAATACATTTTTAATTTTGAAGAAATTACACAAAACTTATTAAAAATATAATTTTAAAAATTTAAAATTTTAATTTATAATGTTGAAAAGAATCTGAGGCACATATTTTTCCAGAAAATTATAAGATATTATTATGAAAAATCTTAAATTTCTTGTTTTTTTTAATTTTTTAAAAAAATAAATTTTAATTAATTTTTAAATAAATTTTAATTAATGTGGAGACACAACTAAATGTAATTTATTTAAGTTTTAATTGATGTACTTCATTTTCGTTTCTAGGTATAGACAATAATTAATAGTGCTGTGTTTCTGCTTTCAACATCCAACTTATAAATGTCTTGCTATTGAAAAGGTTTATCTGTTATGTTTCATAAATACATATATTTTCTTAGTATAACGGAAAAATCTTTTTTTCTATTGTTAATGGGAATGAGTATTTTTTTTATTTATGTTTTCTTATAGTTTAATTTATGATATAAAAGTATGATTTTATTAAATTTGCTTAGAATAAATATTAAAATTAATTATTTCCAATTAATTAGTTTTTGTTTTAATAATTAAAATGAGTGAACATTAAAAAAACGTACAGCATTAGGATTATAATTCAGATTAATAATTGGTTAAATCTAAAACTTGACAGTTTATAAGTTCTATTAAATGTTGTAGAATTCTTAATATTCTTCAGATGAATTCATATATTTTAATTAATCTGAGAAAATAGATTTCTTTTCTCTTATTTATATATCATGAGTAGACATTGACAAGAAACAAACGTAAGAGATTTTAATAGAGCCACTTAAATTTGAAATTTTTCAAAAAAAAAAAATCATTAATAATTAAAAAATATATAACGTAAATATAAAGCTTCCAATGACGCTATATCCATTTTTCTGTCAAAATATAAATGTATTAAGGAAAATCAGTGCTTCGGGTAAAGCAATGCTTAGAATTTTTTGCGAAACAATTAGCTCAACCATCTGACAAAAACTAGTTTTAATTTAAAATTTATGTTCTATAATTGAAATATAATTACACAATACAATAAAATGTTATACAATTCTCTTTGCAATAGCGTTTTATGCTGTTGAACAAAACAAATTAGGATTTAGATTTATTTCTGCAATATAATCTTCGTAATATTAAAATTTTGTGGACTCTTCAGTAAGTACAGGATGTCCCAAAACGAGCGCATAAAATCTGGACAGCTAGATTCCTCGTTGGGAATGTACTCTCAGGGTGCCCATAAAAACTGCATAAAGAAACGTCCCATACGATCCTTAAATTACGAGAAAATTATAAAAAAACAAAGTATGACGTCACTGCCAGTACAAGAAAATAACTATTGGACATTTCAACTACAGTATTTCCATATCTTTTCAGACGATAATGCTTAAAACGTTCGCCACGCATATCGCGTCATGCATGTGTGCGCGCCTTGGAATAACGTTATAAACCACCGTTGAACTGGTAATTAAATTGCTGCATTCTGCAGCTACCAGTAGTCTTCATGTGGTGGCGCTATATTTGGTTTTTGAGTACTGCGACTTGAACTTGATGTACGGCCGATGCAATGGATGTGCCTTATAAACTGCTAGAAAGTATGCCCGTCGATGTCCACTGCCAGTACTGCTGTTGATATGTTCAATAAAGTGTTTTATCTTGCACCGGTAGTAACGTCATAATTATGAATAACTATAATAAAAGTAGTGACGTAAACTATGAATAGTACAGGAACGCTTCTTTGGAAAGATGTTATATACTCCTAACGAGGAATCTAGCTGTGCTGAGTTTATGCGGTCATTTTGGGACACCCGCAATGTATGAATGATCCGAATAGAAATGATTAATTATCACTTTTTTTTATAAAAGATGTAAATTGTTAATTTATATTTATTGGGAAAAAAGAGTGTTAAGAAAAAAGTATTATATTTATATTTTATATAAGAGATTATATATATAATAAATAATCATTTTTTTATAGAAAAAGAGTACAAAATGAGAATTAGATTGCTTGAATGTAAATGAAAAAATTGAGACATAATTCCGTACAGTAAGCTTTACACAGAATTTAGTGTGTACATTTTTAAATCATTTAATTTCAAAAATAATACATAAAATATATTGTAGATAACTTTAATAATAGTAAACAGTAATAAATTCTTAAAATGTAAACATTTAGGTAACAATTTAATAGAGCTTTTAACAGTTGTGTGATATCTAATAGGACAAGACTCTTTAGCAGAACATTCCTACATTATGAAAACATCTATAAATACCCAATTGATGAGAAACGACATCTTGATTTCGTACCACCTTCTAATATGTAAAGGTTTAAAGAGAGAGTATTGGGAAAATATAGGAATGTCACCAAAATTTATTTATAACCAAGAGCTACCAACAATTATAGAAGCTTATATTGGCTTGCTTCTTTTAAAATGCTTTCTAATACTTTTCGATTGTTTTTTTTAAATTGTTTTCTTAATTCTTTGTTATGAGGTAAATCTTATTTATATGGATTGATTTTGAAATAAAGCCATAGTGTGGGATTGAAAGCGCCACCAGAGGGCATCTCACATGCTTGCCGCCGGACATGCAGAGGAGAAAGGAAGAGAACGACGATGTGAGAGAATGAAAAAGACGTGATGACGTAAAGACGCGAATGGATATTAAACTTGTTTTGAATTATTACTAACTAACTAAGATGTTAAATCGTGATTTAATATTGTAAATAATGTACATAACTTTTTGTTTTATTCTGTCGAAAACCATAATTAAATCACTTAAAATTTAACTCTGTGTAATTATTTTTTCCATAATAAAGTTTAGAACCCACAATAGGAAAAGACAAGTGTTACTATTCAAAACTACTTGTGGTAGTTAGCTTTGCGGACATTTGAATCCTGTGCTACATGACTTATAATATTCTTTTTTTATTGTAATATTTCAGTTATGGCTTAAGGTACGACACATAAAAACTTTCAATTTCCTCCAACTTCTTCTAAATTCCAATATACTCTGTTTGAGGAATAACATTTCTCGAATATTTCAAGAGCTACATAATTCACATAAAACGATCGTAACATATAAAACATGAAATAGCATAAACTAAATACCTCTATCAGCACCAGCAATAAACTTACAATAGTCCATTACCTCTAATACGAGAAAATATGTAATCGCATTTGCAATGGAGTTTCACTATGCATTTAAATATATCTTCAAAAAATTCATAATTATAATGGTAGTAAACATTATATAAGCATAGCAGTAAATATGTTCCCGACTTGAAAAGATAAATGAATCTAAAGTATTTTTTTTTTCAATTTGACAAGTTTTACATCGTCAAACGCGGAAAAAACAGATGGATTTTTAAAACATTCATTCTTGAGCCCGTTATCCTACCATTTTTTCAGTTTCATTTGTTTGTCGCTCAGTGTTCACATTTTTTCTTACGAGGGCTAATTAGACTGGGACCTATGGCTTAAAGTGGATTCCAAACCACTACAAACATCCATGCCCAAGGTGGGTTTCAAACTCACGAACTGTTGAACCGAAGGCAAGAGCGCTAATCATTCGTACCAGCTCGACTATTTCAGTTCCAATGATATCCAAAAGAATATTACTAATAGTTTTGTAAAGAACAATTTTTAATTTATCATATGCTTCAAGCGTAAAACTTTTCACCATTAATTGCATATGTAACATTTAAGGCCTAAATTCACAGTACTTGTGAAACTTGAAGATTTTCACCATCGATGTTTTATTTATAAAAGAAAATCAGCATACTCTTTTAAAGAATAAAATAATACACATTTTGTGAAAAAAAATTAAATACATAAGTTAAGATGAAAACCAAGCATTCGAGTGTAGGATATAGAATCATTTTAAGTTCCCTATATTTATTGTTTTTAATTGTTTTGGTAAATATTTTTGTATGAAATATTGTACAGAAATAATATGAAATAAATATCATTTTTTGAAATTCTAATTAAGCATCTTATGAAAGGACAATTACAACAAATTCAAAACTTCGTTAATTAAAATTACTTACATTTCGATTGATATTGTGGTTAAAGCTTTGTTATTATATAATATTAACTTTTTTATAAATTTCATATTTGAATTGTTTTTCAATTTGCGTGAACATTTAATAATCCGACATTACAGTTGTTTTAATTTACTTTCTATTTAAGTATAACAAGCTTGTTTTCCAATTGTTATATGTAACTAGGTCTGAAATGGGTTTTGAATTCAATATTTTCTTTCCGCTCATTTGAATGTTATCATTTAACATGCTTGTAATTTTTAATAAAATTTTTTGTGATGTTTATAAAAGAGTAGAGTTTTATTTTGAAAAATACAGTCTTTAGTATTCTAATGTTTATTTATCGAATCGTTTGCTTCTATCTTATCGCATTTCCCACACCTGGATTCTTTATCAGTTATAAATTTATAGGTTTTTTAGAAGATATCGATTAAGTAAGAAGTAATAAAAAAATGTGAAAAAATATTTGTAACTTTAATATTTGGTATTATATTTTAAAAATAAAAATTATTTATTTATTTATTTTTTTTAAATTTTATAAGATGCAAACAATAAATGTGAATAAAGAAAAATATTTAAAAAATTAATAATTAAAAAATTTCTATTTACAACTTTTACTAAAGCATCAGCATTATTATGAAGAACCCATTTTCGATTATTCAATTCAAAAATAAATGTTTGTATTGCTAATGCCAAACTTATATATGTATATAAAGGTGTTTGGAATAGTTTGGTTATGTATCCATACTAATAAGTTTTGGCCAGTCTTAATTCTAACTGTTTGAACATCTATGTAATTCTTTAACTTTTTTACTGCTCAGACACTTACAGCACATGTTTTCTGCGTGACACTGTGATTTTTTTCAGTTTCTTTAAATTTCTTACTGAGTTATATATTATAGGATGTTCTTTTTTTCATTTTCAACCATTATAGGAAATGCTATACTATACTCTTTCCTTCGTTTGATGCATCAGTTTGGAATGTAAATTCTTATTTCATAGTCAGAAGCGTATAAAACTGGTTTATCACTCAGTTTATTTTTCAGATCTTTAAACGCCGTTTCATATTTCTCCGACCACACAATCTTGTCTTTCCTTGACTTTTCCTTTAAATTATTTGTCAAAGGAGCTGCAGTAATGGACTAATTAGGGGAAGATATATTTTAATATAGCCTTTATTACATTATTCAATTTAACTTCATCAATAAAATGTCTTAAATATGTGTATATTCTACTCTTTAAAGAACAATTACATCTCAGGTATTATTTCTCCAATTCTATATAAGTTATGATTATTTTCATTAATATACTGATTAATATTACTGAATTTCTTTTTTATTTGTCATTTAACTATTAAGTAAATAAAAGTTGAAATTTTTTTTAAATATTTACTGTTAATTACTGTCTTGGAATTATTTTATCCAAGAGATTAAACACACTTTTTAGCATAAAATATTTTATTTTAAAAACAATTTTTTTTATATTTATACACAGCTATTTACTATTAAATTTAAATTCCTTAAATTTTAAAGAAATAAGAAAATAGTATTTATTTATGTTTTAAGAAAATTGAATAAAAGAAATAAAATTTTGAAGAATAAAGTAAAATATATTAACAGAAGCTACAAAATACATAACAAAAATTAAAATTTTTAGAAAATTTTTAAATTCGTTTATTATGTTTACAGAGTGTATAATAATAGGAGGATACTTTTTAAACTTAGTTCCATATCAATACAAGGCATTTTTATTTATAAATACTGTAATCATAATAATATTTATTTATCATTTGTCAGATTTAATTATTATTTCTTTCATATGACGATTGTGTGTATCTTGCATTGGCTGCATATAGTAAAACAACTCTCTCTAAACCAAAATATTGCTTTGTGCGATTTAAAACGCAATTTTATTTCACACAAAAATACCGAATTAAAAATTTCGATTACCCCTATTTGAAACAAAAAATTAATTATGCATTATAATCTGAGTAAATTAAAAAAAATCACTTATTCATATATTCGAATCATAACATTTTTAAACATCAAAATTTGTCTGTTAATTTAAAAAATTATACTTGCATTACATTTTTATATTTTTTAAAGAAATTAAACAAAAGATACTAAAAATAATTTTAAAAATTTAAAACTCCAATATGAAATGTTCAAAAGAATCTGAGGCATATATTTTCTCAGGAGAATATATGATATTAATATGAGAAATCTGAAAGTTCTTGTTTTATATTAATTTTTTTAAGAAAATTTTAAATAAATTTTAAGTAATGTGCAAATATAATTTTAATCGATGCAGTTGATTTTAATTTTTAAATCTAAGGAATGATTAATAGTGTTCTGTTTCTGCTTTCAACGTCAAATTCATAAATGTCTTTCCATTGAAAAGTATTAACTGCTATGTTTCAGAAATGTTGTTTGTTCTTAGTATTACGGAAAAATCTTTTTTCAATTGTTTAAAAACCAATGAGTGAATTTATTTTATTCATTTTTTTCTTGTAGTTTATATCATGTTAACAAATTAATATGTTATTAGATTTGCTTACCGTAAATATAAAATTTAAAAATTTTCAATTAATTAATTTTCATTTTAATAATTACAAACGTTCAAAATTTAAAAAAAACTAAAATAGTGTTAAAATTCTGATTAATAGTTGGTGAGATTTAAAATATAACAGTTGATAATTTCTATTGATAGTTTTCGCATTCTTGATTTAATTCAGATGTTTTCATTTATTTTAATTTAACTAAATAAATACGATTCTTTGTGTTATTCATAAATCTTGAGTAGATATTATAAAGAAGCAAAAGTAAGAGATTTATTTATAGAGCCACTTAAATTTGAAATTTTGAAAAAAATTCCTTTTATAATAAACTAAATATAAAGTTTCAAATGACGTTATATCCATTTTCCGGTGATAATATAAACGTAATAAGAAAAATTAGTGATTAAGGTAAAGACTTTTTAGAAGTCTTTGCGAAACAATAAGCTCAACCGTCTGACAAAATGTAGTTTCTTAAAATTTATCATCATCCATAAAACTAAAAAACATTATATAATTCTGAATGCAGTTCTGCTTTGAGCTGTTGATCAAAATCATTTAGGATTAAGATTTATTTCTGCAATAGAATCTTCTGTAAAATTAAAATTTCGTGGATTGTTCAGTATATTTATGAATGATCTGTAGTGAAGTTATTAATAATCACTTTTGAACTTATTTCATAAAAAAAACTAAATTGATAATTTGTATTTATTATGGAAATAAAGAAAAGAAATTGTTAGGAAAAAGTATAATATATATTATATCAGATTTTATTAGTGTATACTGAGACGGAGGTCAAAATGTGATTTAAATTGCTTAAATGCAAACGAAAAATGTGAGAGATAATTCCGTACAAAATGATAGGCTAAGAATTAAGTGTCTATATTTATCATTTAATTTTAAAAAGAAAACATAAAATATATGGTAGATAGTTTTAAAGAAATGAGACAAATTTATTCCCAAATATTAAAATAAAATAAAAAATCTATTATTTTAGTTTTCAAACTGTAATGATGCTTTTATTCTTACAGTTAAATAAGAGGCATGTTTGTTAAGATACTGAAAAAAAAGCTGTTAAAAATAAAATTCATTTATGGATGCAATTTATATAACTCACAAATGAATTTTATAAGATATTATATGTATAGGAACTAACTTAAAAATACTCTTCTGTATCAACTTGATGTTCATATATATCTTGCAGGAATGCAAACTATACAACTATACAGAACATTTCTTTTAAAGTAAATTTTGTTGCTGAATAATGCTATTTTTCTTACCTCAAACGAAACTATCTTGCAAATCCTTTGTCTTATACGATCAAAGAATTAGATTTCTGATTGTTAGTTGTTAACGGTATATTTAATAAATAACTTATCCCAAAAAATTTTTAAACTTGTATATGGCCTATGTCAGATAATAAACTTTAATGGTTTAAAAAAGTAACTCTTTTATAAAAATTCTTTCTAATATAAGTGGTACAGTATATATTAAATAATTGCAAAATTTTGAAGATTAAAGCATGCAACTGGACTTTTACATGTGAAATTTCAAAATTATCACTTTGTAATTTAACATAAAAATTGTGAAATACTTTGTAAAGGATGAAATATTATATATTTTATGTATTTTTTCTAATTTAAAACTAAATTTGCAACCTAAGATTCATTAGTGATAAATTAAGCTTCTATCTTACATTCGGTTAGGTTAGCTTCTTTGAAATTTTTTTCGAAATAGATGTGTTTAAAATTAAATAATGAAAAACAAATATTCCGCATAATTTTGATAAACATCCGCAAATATTGTAATAAATTTGTATTTAACAGTTACTAAAATTCTAGTTTTAAAATGAAAATTATTTTTTAAATACATAGGTAAACATATTTTTTTACAATTATTTTTTTCAAATTTCCCATTTCGTAAATTTTTATAGTAATGTTTAGTTGAGACACTGCATATACAAATACTAAATAGGACCATTTTTTCCGTTTTTATTGTTTGGTTTTTAAAACGTAATATATAATGTGACAATAAATGAAAAATAAATCCAACATTTCTTGACATAGAAAGAAATTTTTATGCCAAAGTAAATGATTTTTTTTCTCAGAAAAATTTTTAAATTACCTTCATCATTTGCTTACAACATTGTCATTTTGATTGTATCCACTTAGCTTATTATTGTTTCTCTCAAAATTATTTCGAAAATTAATACGAAAATTGAAGGAGTAGTTTAATTAAATCTAAATTTTGGATGGATTGGTGCCATGTCCATTATGTTCAATAAACCCTGTGACTGTCGATGACGGCTTCACTATATTGTCTAAGTAGTATTTTAATGTAAAAAAATATTTTCCGAATCATCATTTAAATCTAAACATATTTACAAACCTATAATTATAAAGCATGGCTCGAGAAATTTGCCTTGCTTCCATCTTTTCAGCTTTGCAAGGGGCAAAGAGGAAGGAATTTTATTTATTGGACACCCTTTGGCTACGCCAATTTGGACACCAAAAGTAGGTATACCTTAGTAATTTTGAAGAATAACCACACAAATCTTCCCTAAAATTCACTTGAATGACAAAGTGTTATTGTTTCACATATAATGTATCCCTAAGACAAAAATTTGATGTGCCCTTGCCGACAATACTGATGTTCGTTTGGATAGTTTTTAGAAGATTCAACTGCCAGATAACTAGAGCAAATGCCCAACAAACCAGAGAAGGGAGGGTTATCGAAGATATTAAAATAAAATAAAAATAATAAAATTAAAATAATCAATTACCTTTTACGTAAACTACTTTTATAATTAAATATTTATCACTCTTTATACTTATAATATAAATTTGAGAAAGTTTTGAATGCCAAAATAACATACACACAAATTTCTCTTTCCTAATTAAAAAAATGTCAAACAGAACTTGAGTTGCGGCGATGAACGTATCACAGCGAAACTTGAAATTCTAAATTTAGAACAATAGCCACCATGAATTTAAGTACATCGTGAAACATGCGAGGGATATTAATACATTCGCCTACTATTAATAGCCAGCATTATTATTTTCCTGAAACTAAAGTGCCCAATTATTTACGATAGAGAAAAAATATAACCCACTATTTTTGATCCAACAGCAGATTCTTCGAATCCCGCTGCTTTGAAAGCAATCACAAAAGAAGGATTTTCAAGAAACGAGTTAACACTATATTTATAAATTTATATTAATTTTGATTGTATGAAAAATGGTAGTAGAAGAAAAATACGACGATTTGTTTAAAGTAATACATATTTGCAGTTTTTTGAGAAAAACATGTGCCTTTAGTTTAAAAATACAAATTCTTTTAAAATGAACACGCAACTTTTATTTTATATATTAAGATAATTTTAACACTTTGCTTTTATGGTTGAAACCATATCAATGATTGTTTTTCCTTTCCAGAAACTTCTATAATGCACTTATAAATCTGAAATAATTTGTAGTTTACATACATTTAAATTACTTGTTCAATTTTTTATCAAATTGTATTCCTAATAACAATTATTTAAATTATTATTGAAAAGTTAAATTTTATATCAAATTTTATTATGGATCCAAATAACATAACTTTTGTTATGTAGTATAAGTACATCAAAAGAAAGATTATTAAATACATCAAAAGAAACTGTTTCCCCATAAACAAAAATAGTAACAAAACAAAGTATTTATGTGAACAATAGTTTTTGCGATATTGTAAAAAATGTGTATCTTGTAAGTGAATGTTTACATAAATTAATAAATTAGTAACACAAATAAAATTAAATATTTCAAAATTATCCGATTGTTTTGTGTTGTTTCAAAATTTTAGTTATATTTTATCATTTGATTGATTTGATAATTTGATCATTGTATTTTAATCATATGATTTACGTATAGAAATTTTTATTTTACAAATTGAAGAAATATAACACATTGAAACTTTTAAGAATCTTTGCACGTATATTTTCTAATTATGATATAAATTCATATAATTTTTTTTAATTTTCGTAGCACACTTATGATTTCTGATCAAAATGTATACTTAAATTGAACACTAAATTATTTACCTTGAAATATGCTTCCCATAAATTGCATATAATGCTTACAAAAATGTCATATTAAACATTATACTATTCATTTTGTAGAGTAGTCACAAGAGCAAGTATCATTCACTCTTAAAACCCAAATTTCTCCAATTGAAATATACAAAAAACAAACGAAGATCTGGAAGCTAACATATCTTTTAAAAAGAAATTAAATTAGTTTGCCTCAATAATAACTTAGATATTAAAAACAAATCGTCTATTTCAAATTTCAAGAAAAAAGAAAATATTTAGGCAAATAGTTAAAGGCAGAACAGAAACTGGAATTATTTGTAAATTGTTCCCCTAGTGTACTGCCATACATCTTTACATCTATAATTTCGATGCAGAGATTTCCACTATCTACCTACCTTTCGAGATTTTGAGTATAAAAGTAAACGAATTCCTTTAAGTGGTTCTATTATAGGACTCCGTAAGCAATAACAGAAAATCACTACTTTGAAAGTGAAAGCATGAAATGCAACATAGCATAAACTTCATCAAAAGAAGTGTAAAAATCTATCATCTTTTAATGGATAGCCTAATACATTCGTATAGCGGAAAATATTCATTTAAAATTCGTGTAGTATTCGTAAAGAAAAAAAATCATAAAAATTCGTATAACACTCGCAAGCAAAAAATAATCATGAAAAATACGCACAATTTTCGTAAGCAAAACAAATCATGTAAAATTCGTATAGCATTCATAAACAAAAAAAAAAAATCATGAAAATTCATACAGCTTTCGTAAGCAAAAAAAAGAGTTTGTGGCAGATGTTTGATATCTAACAGGACAAGACTGTTTAGCAGAAGATTTCTATATTATGAAAACATGTATAAATATCCAATTGATAAGAAACGACATCTTGAATTTGAACCACCTTTTAATGTGTAAAAGTTTAAATAGAGAGTATCGGGACAATAGGAATATCAGCAAAATTTATTTATAACAAAGGACTTCCGACAATTATAGACGATTCATTTGGCTTGCTACTTTTAAACTGCTTTGTAATACTTTTCGATTGTTCTTTTTAAATTTTTTATTGATTCTTTGTTGCTTTATTGCGTTGTTGTTGTCTTGTTGTCCATAATGACAATATGCGGTGCATTTCTCTTCTTTTCCAACTGAACCATATTTTGATGTGGAGTCCGACTTTCTCAGTACACACATGCTATAGGGACCCGTTTATAGAGTAGGCAACCATTCACAACCCATTCATACAAGGAAAGGACAAAGACAGAATAGACAGAGAGAAAGTACATTTATGACCGAACTGTGATTCAAATCCAGGACCTCCCTACACTCAGTCAGGCACTCTGAACACTAGACAGGGTAGGCGGCTTTATTACGTTTTCTGTATCTTTGTTATGAGGTGAAATCTTATTTATGTGGATTGATTTTGAAATAAAGCCATAAGAAACGACAAGTATTATACATTATTTATGGTAGTTTGCTTTGCAGACTGCTTGAATCCAGCTAAATTTACCACCCAATTCCTCTAAACACCATTACATTAAGCTTAAAGAAAATAATTCCCTTATTTTTTTAAGCGCTACATAATTCACGTAAAACTATCGGAACACAAAAACCGATAGTATACCTAAAATATCATATATTAACTACATCCATCAGTACCAGCAACAAACTTAAAACAAGCTATTGCTTCTAATACAGGAAATTGTGTGTTTGAAGAATATTGGTGGGTTCACATTTCCAACTATATTTGGAAATATTGTATAATCTTATTGGTAGTAGACATTATATAAACATATAAGTAAATTTGCTTCCGGCTTGAAAAGATAAATGAGACTAAATTATTTTTTCACTTTGACAAGTTAAACGCGACAAGAACAGACGGTATTTTATATAAACAATCGATTCTAGAGTCCTTTATCCTATCATCTTTCCCAATTCATTTGATATCCAAATGAATATTTTTAATAAGTATGTGAAAAGCAACTTTTCATTTATCGTGTGCATTAAGAATAAAACTTTTTCCCATTAATGCATTTGCAGCATTTAAGGCCAATTTTCCCCCTTAGTTCTGTTGGAGATCTCACCGTAGCAAGGGGGTGTTCCTGGGAGGAGTAGGCGAAGTACGTTGGAAGTTTTTACTCCTGGTAGGGTCACCCAAGGCGTGAAGGCCACTCCATAATTCCCAGCTAACACTAACAGGCATGGAGCTAAGACAGTCTTCTTCCTCATGGTGATCCAGTCTTCGGACTGCAGAAGCTGCACTTTTTCTCCTTATGAGTCAGTTGACAAGTGAAATCTATTCTGCATCGACCGTTACGCAGGATAAACAGGGATGAACTCGAGGTTAAGGAAGAGAATCGCGTTCGAAAAGTCTTCTACGGTCTCCCTTTGCTTTAAAAACCTTTAAGATCTTGTAGTGTAACATTAATGGAATGTCAACTTTGGCTACTGGGGTCAAATTGAATCAATTATTGAAAATTGCGTAAACTAATGACGTCCAGATAATTGCTATTCAGGAAACTAAGTTGAGGATGAATACAACTCTTAGGCATAATGGATACCACATTTACAGGAAGGATAGACCTAACTCGAGAGATGGAGGCTTGGCATACTTTATATTAAACATCAAATGCGAAAGCATTCATTTCCCGCTTTTGAAAGCTCTGGCCATGAAATCCAGGGTATAAAAATTACATGGAGAGGGAAATCCATAAACATTTTCAACGTTTACAATCCGCCTAACTTACCGGCTACCGGATAGTCTTTTTAACATTATTGACAAAGATTCCATCATTCTCGGCGTTTTGAATGCTAAACATACCCTCTGGGGTTGCTTCAGTATTAATTATAGAGGTTTTGACGTTCTTCAGTTGGCTAATGACTGTAATTTTATGATCCTCAATGGTTAAATGGCCACCCACAGTTCTTTTAGCTATAACTCATCCGAAGCGTTAGGCATAGCCATGACCAGTACAGAGTTATTCCCACAGTGTTTAGGGTTAACACTAGATAACATTGGAAGTGATCATCTGCCTATCATTATAAAATTCAATAACAGACAAAAAGTATTCAACTTCAATGAAAAATTCTGGAACTTCAAGCGAGCCAACTGGACCTCTTTTAGAAACTCAATAGATAGTGACCTTGTTTCAATGAAACTTAATGACTATCTAAACACTTTCTGGAAGAATTTCAAAGAAATTATTCTTAAGCATGCTAAAGCTTTTATTCCTAGAGGTAATGGGAAACGTTATACTTCTGATTTCAATCAGGATTCTTTCTATGAAAGCTCACTTTTCTATGCATGAACTACTTTTGGGAATGTCCTTCGTCGATATCTACAAATCTCCTGGCCCGGACGGAATCCATGGTTTTATGCTTGAAAAGCTGGTATGCCTGGAAAAAAATAGTATCCTTGATATTTTTTACTCTTCGTGGACCAAAGGCAGACTCCCCAGGAATGGAAAAAAGCCATCATTATTCCAGTTAAAAAGCTAAGCAAAAATTCTTACTCTCCCGTGGATTTCAGACCGATTGCTTTAACTTGTGTCACTAGTAAAATCATAGAGAAAATGATTTGGATTAGACTTCGTTTTTCTTTCCGGATGAAAATAAACTTCTCCCTGATCAACAGTATAAGTTTTGTAAGGGCCACAGCACCATTGATCAAGTTTTGTATTTTACTCAAACCATCAGGGATTCAATGAATCTTGAACCAACTAATAATAGTGTTGTGGATTTATTAGACCTGTCAGACTTTCGACAGAATTTGGAAGCATAAACTCCTCATTAAACTGTATAATATTTTTAATATCTGAGATAATACATTGGCTTGGATTTCTGATTATCATCATCAGAGATATATAAGGGTTAAGTATAACAAATCCTTCTCAAAGACTTCTCAACTTGGGCAAGGTGTTCCCCAGGGAACTGTTCTCAGCCCAATACTTTTTTTTCTTATATTTGACTGGTATTAAGAGGACGATCTCTCCTGAAACGCGCATTGGAATGTTTGATGAAGATATCGTTCTCTGGAGCTCTGGAATCTTCAATCCTGAGATAGAGTCTGGGATAAACTGTTCTTTGGAGTCCTTTTTCGAGTTTGCCGTGAAGCTCAGTTTGAGTTTTATCAAATCAATTACCACCTTCTTTACTACAGATTAGCAATTATATAAATATTAACCTTCATTAGTACTTAATCATCAGAAACTTACTTACGAGAAACATCTAAAATACTTGGGATTCATTCTAGACCCGGAACTTTCATGCAACAAACATATTGAATGCATCACCTTGAAAGCCAGGAAACCATTACGCATCATGAAATACACTGCTGGTAGAGACTGGGATGCAGATGCACCTACAATTAGAACTACCTACCTAGCACTCATTAGGCTTATTTTAGAATAGGGCTTCCCAATCTACTGTATTGCTTCTAATTCTAATCTGGAAAAATTAGAATAAGTCCAATTGAATGCTGCACGCATCATTACTGGCTTGAAACGCAGCTGTCCTTCAGAAAAAGTACTTTTCGAAGCAGACTTACAACCTCTCTATATCAGATGACAATGGACTTGCTTGGGAGAACAATAAAGCCTTTCCTTTCTACACAAGCTTAAAATTGTCTCCCTTCGGCATAATTACTATTTTAAATGGATCCCGTCTCACGTGGATGTTATAGGTAATGAAATAGCACACACTTTAGCAAAGGAGGCCTCAGGTCATTCTGCTCCTTCTTCTTCCGCGCTTACCTACCTTGAACTCTTTTCCCTGAGAAAATCCCAGTTTAAAATCAATTGGCAGGTACCTTTGATTCACCACTTATACAAGGATAGAAAGCCGTGACTTTCTCGGGCTCTTTCCTGTGATAGGAAATCCAGCACTTGCCTTGCACGTCTCGCCTCTGGCCACCTGAAATGTTTCACTTTTTTAGCGGGTAACAAGACCTTCTCCCTCTGTCCTTAATGCTTTGGACACCAAGATTCTCCTGAGAATATCCTGAATTATATGAATATACTATGGGACAAAGTCTACACTTCTCCCCGAATTGTCATCGATTTCCTCTTCGTCCACGGATTCATATATTTGGTCTGACTCCGTCAGACCCTTCGAGATAGGCAACAACAAAAAGGCCAAATATCATATTACTTGTGAAAGTTCATTTGAATTTTTTCACAATCAATGTTTTATTTTTTAAGGAAAATCAGCGTACTCTTTTAAAGAATAAACTAGTACATTTTGTGTATAAAAATTAAAAATATAGCTCAAGATAAAACCAAGCTTTCGAATGTATGCTTTAGACTCATTTTTAATGCCCCATATTTATTGTTCTTAATAGTTTTAGTACATATTTTATATGATACTTTCAACAGTAATACACTTAAATAGAATACTTATAATCCTTTCTCCTCTTTTTAACGAATAATATGAAATTAATATCATTTTTCGAAATTCTAATCAAACATCTGAAGAAAGGACAATTACAACAAATTCAAAAATCCTTAAATTTAAATTACCTACATTTCTTTAGATATTATGATTAAAGCCTGGTAATTATTTTATATTAACTTCTTTATGCATTTCATCTTTGAATTGTTTTCAAATTTTCGTGAACATTTAATAATCCAATCTTACAGTTATTTAAATTTACTTTCTATTTAAATATAACAAACTTGTCTTCGAATTCTTATATTTAACTAGGTCTAAAATGTGTTTTGAATTCAATACTTTCCATTCATTTGAATGATATCACTTGACATGTTTGTGATATTTAATATAATTTTTTTGGTGTCTATAAGGACGTACAGTTTTCTTTCAATGAAACACAGTGTTTATTATAATGTTTTTCATTCATCGAATAATGTCTTATCCCATTTCACACACCTGAATTCATTGTCAGTTATAATCTTTTAGGTCTTCCACATGATATCGACTGAGTAAGATTAAACGAAGAACCAACTTTTTGTACATCAATTACGAACTTCTAGTTCTGATTTGAAAGCATCGCAGAGACTTTGAAATATCTTTATGTATAATTTTATTCACTTCATGGTCTGTACTCATCCATTTCAAGTTATGGATAAAATAGTCTTTAATTTATTTTGATAATTATTATAAAAGAATATAATCCAAATATTCCTCTGTCTCTAATAGATTTCTTTCTGAAACTCATGCACTTAAAAATTGATGCAAGTATCTCACTAGGACAGAATTTGGAGAGGAAATGAAATGAAAATGTTTATAAATTTTTCATCTAGTTAGATGCTTTAATCAAGATCTAAAAGGAAATGAATCAAAAGCAGTTTGATGTCAATAAGTGATCAATAAGTACTTTTATTTTCTACCTCAGTATAAAAAATTTAAGAATGTTACTAAATGTTCATGCTTTTAAAAGACTATCGTCTCATACAGAGTAAATTTATGGAATAAGTAGTAATAAATTAGGAATTCTTAATACATTTAATTAATGTAAAACTATCGTATATCCATATATTATGATTCACTACTCGCAGAAAAAGGAGGCAAGGGAAGAGTTGGCCATATCAAATGAAATTTATTCAGTTTATTGAAGAAAATGAATGTTCAGTAAGTACATTATGCAGAACGTTCAAACAAGCAAATATGACAATATCTTTGGCGGATGTCACCACAACACGGCCCAGTGTGCTGTCACTCTGAGAACAATCCATCAACTTAAAAAAGTGAGCATAATTGCGAGAAGGAAGGCTGGCGGCAGATTATACCATGCAAGCACTATTCTGATCTTCACCTTTGTGCTGTTACACCTGGGAGGATATTTACATGAGTAAAAGTCTCAGATTGCTCCAAGGAAGTATTAATTATATAAACATTATAATCTTAACCACATAATTACAAAATAAAATGAAAAAAATACTTGCTACTTTTATAACCACATAACTATAAAGTAATATAGAAAAATATTTGTAAATTTTAGATTTGGTATAATATTTTAAAAATAAGAATTAATTTTATTGTTTTTAATTTAATAAGATGTAAAAAATAAATTTGAATAAAGGTAAATGCTTAAAGACAATAATAATTGAAAATTTTCTATAAATAAATCTTACTCAAGGCATCAGCTTTTTTATATAGAATCATTTTTCGATGAATCAATTCACAATTGTATGTTTGTAACGCTAATCCTAACTTAGGATATGACTAGAATGGGAATTTATCCATACTTATGAGTTATGGTCAGTCTCAATTCTGAATTTTTGACCATCTAAATAATATTGTAATTTTTTTATTGGTCAAACACTTCCAGCACTTTTTTTCTCCATGGCAAAGTATTTTTTTCTGTTTTGTAAATTACTTCATTTGATTCCTCAGTTTGCAGTATATATAGCTTTTTCATAGTCAGAAGTGTATAACACTAGTTTGTCATTAAACTCTTATTCACATTCCTCCGAAAATACAATCTTGTCTTTATACTTGACTTTCCCTTTAATTTATTTGTCAAAGGAGTTGCAGTAATGGAATAATTATGAATATATCTTCTACAATAATCTTTATTTTATCATTCAATTTATCTTCACCAATAAAATATCATTAAACATGAGTATTTTCAACCTTTCAAAGAACACTTTTATCTCTGATATTATGTTTCCTATTTTGTTTGGATTATGATTATTTTAATTAATATACTGATTAATATTACTGAATTTCTTATTTATTTCAATTACTTTCATTTAAATGTTAAGTAAAAAAGTATTCTTAAAATATTTACTTATAATTACTATCTTGGTATTATAAGTATCAAGAGATTAAACACACATTTTCTGCATCAAAGCATTCTATATTTGAAAGAATTTTTTGTTTTATACTCAATCAAAGCTATTTACTATTAAATTTTACTCACTGAAATTTTGCAGAGTTAAGAAAATAATATATTTATCTATTTTTTCAAAAATCCAGAAAAAAAAATAAAAACAAATAAAACTTTAGAAAATAAAATAAAATATATTAACAGTAACTACCAAATACATAATGGTAATTACAATTTCGGGTGAATTTGAAAATTCGCTTCTTATGTTTATAGAATGTGTAATAATATGCAGGATATTTTTAAAATATAGTTGCATGTCAATACAAGGCATTTTTACTTA